>NDXB01002628.1:54099-72647 GCA_002631895.1 Agapornis roseicollis
TTTTTTTTTTTTTCCCTCACTCTTCTTTCTCACAATTGCTGCACGGCACCTTTTTATTAATCCTTTCTTAAATCTATTATCACAGAGGGGCCACCAGCTTAGCCTACAGGCTCAGCTATGTCTGGTGGTGGGTTCATTTTCAACCTGTCTGCAACCAGTTTTGCCCAGCATCAGGCAGCCCTGGCCTCCCTCTCAGAGGCCACTCCTGCAGCACACCTCACTACCAAAACCTTGCTATGTCAATCCAGCACAATGAGTTTAGCTATTAAAGACAATATGAGGCATTTGGCTGAAGCCTCATGTGACCCTCTATAAGCTTCTTCATCCTGCAAGTTTAGAGCTTTGATGTAAAGCATCAGCAAAAACTGGCAGTAGCAACAGCAGCAGCCAATTTTTCTGTGAAGATTGTCTAAGATGCTATCAGTAAACTCCAAATTATTATTCTGAAAGGATTTCCTTAATTTATTTTCTTTAGAAAGAAATAAAAAAGCAGGACATGACAAAATGATGTAAATTGCTTTTACTGTATCAGCTAGGAGCATATATCACATCTTGTAGTCTTTTATTTCCCTTGGAGCAATACAAAAGCGAACTCATAGTCAAAAAAGTCCACAATCAGAAATGTAAATAAAAATATCTGAGCTACAAATAAAAAATGAAAGCCTTTCTTACACAGCACACAATGGGTATAGAGGAATCACCCACTTAATATAAATGCTCTTTTAATAACAGTGATCAGCATCTTTGGGAACACTTTAGAGCAGTTGTTTAAAATTAAGATTTTAAAATTAATTAAATTAATTAAATTAATTAATTAATTAAAATTAAAATTTGAAAAAAATTATGTTTTGTCACATTTCACAGGAGCACAGATACACAACTAACATTTATATGAATTCTAAAGAAATACAAGAAACTGTTGTTTACATTTCTGCTTTCCTTCAGTAATTCATACCCCTGATATTGCCCCTAGCAAACAAGAACTTGCTTGAGATAATTTTAATACAATCTGTATGTAAAAAAACCATTCCTCACTACAAAAAAAATATTCAGATGGCTTAAGATCATATGATTTTAAAACAAATTATATATGGAAAATGACTTACTAAATTCACAGAACAGGTTACTGTTCTGTTTTCCAGTCACACAGAGCAACCAAATGATTTTAATAAAAAATTTAGCAGTCATTTACTTTAAAACAAGAAAAAACAAGAACACAAAAGAAACATGCATCTTCTGCGAAACTACCATTTTTTGAGTTGTTTTGAGAGCAAAAGGGCCACTACTTGCTGAAGCATCAAATTCTTTGTTTTTGAGTCAGGGAGAATAAAGGCTGACTTCCATGATGAAATTTTAGTTGCAAAAATGGCAGTACTCTACAAAATTTTGCAACTACTGTGAAATTTTCTTTTTGAAAATACACAAGATATAAAACCATGCCTTCTTTGTTTTGAAGAATAAAAATTCAGGGCAAAGAATTTGAACATGCTGTTAAACAAGTGCCTGGTTAACATTGGATAGTGTGAAAGTATACCCAGATAGTTTCTGGGATATGCAGGTAAAAGGCCACTTTTGTAAACCTAGTGAAAACTCCCTGGGTTCTACCTGTTCAGATCTCATTAGCCAGGTGTCTGCCTTCAACAGATGGTAGGAGATAATTTCACATGCACATCCAATGCTGTCCTTCTTGTGCAAGCATCAAATGAAGAATCATATTCAAAGGATAAGTGAAAAAAGTTACTGTTAAAGCTGTCATTGTCAAGCTAAACAAAATCACAAAAAAAGCATGAAGTGAAAAAACTGTGCAGCTATTGCATATAGCTGCATCCAACAGGAAATTGGTGGTAAACATGGAAGCAAAGCGTTGACAATTATGACATAATTTTCAGTGGTTTATACTCAGTTGCTTCTTTTTTTTTTTTTTCCTTTTTTTGTTTTATGGTTCTTTTTTGACAAAGATATAAAATGGGAGAGAGGGTAACAAAGAGAGAGAAAGAAAACATATTTCTACCAAATTTCTCGTACTTCTTAATTTCTCTTTCTTCACTTCTGGCTGTTTGGGATAGGTATTAGCTGGTGATATGCTAGAGTTTTATTAAGTTCAGGAGACCAACAGCACCTTACACCAGTTTTAATTCTGCCTTGTTATGTAGCATGTTGAGTAAAACAACCCAGCCTGACTTACTCATTTATTTTTCCATTTTAGCAGTTATATGGGCATTGAGTAATCCAAGCAATATTTAGCTGCTGATGGACATGTATTGTATTCTGTCTCCTGCTCCTCATCTGGAAGAAGAAAAGTGTTTTTTAGAAATGCTTCATAAAAGTAAAATGTTTGGAAAAAAAAGTATCTGATATTAGAGATATCACAGGGAAAAAGGAGAGAAAATCCTTCCTGAAAATATTTTTGGTGACAAAATTAGCAATGAATGAACATTGCTACATTTCTCACAAAACAAGTTCAATGATGCTTTTCAGAAGAATGAGAAAGTTTGTGTGTTTAATATGAATTTAAATGCTTTTGTCAAGGAGTTTCACAGGTAATAAGTTCCCTTGTTAAATATGGTCTGTGAAAAGATCATGTAATACATAACAAAGTCAAGCATTGTTTCTAAAGCAGACATTTTAAAGAATTAGAGTATTTACTGAGGCATTTTTCCTAAGAGCAGAATCTGTTTCAATGATAGGAGTTTCAGTTCAGGGAGCTAGGTAGTATGAAAGCAAGCAACTCAAAGAATCCTGTCTTTTAAATCTGAGCCAGATATAATTCCTATATGTAACTGTATAAAATGGTGGAAGATTCTACTATGAAATCTAAGTGATTTATTACATTGACATGGAGTACAGGTGAACATATTTCTTCCTTTTTCACTGATACCATTAAGAAGTATTGCTTCATTTATCTTATATATTCTACCTTCATTTATCATATATATTTTTACCTTCAACACTGGTTACCAGGCTGCAATTCAAACTTTTAAAAGAAACTTTTGGTACTCAAATAATGAGATTTCTTTGTACAAAATACAGTTCAGGAGGCTTTGAAATGTCCTTCTTTTTACACCTTCTGCAAGGAGAATATTAAAAATAAATTAGTGGTCAATCTTGAACATTAAGCTCCATCTTACTAACTGTCCTCCCTTTTACATGTAAACAAACTTAAGATGTTCTTAGTTGGCAAAAGCATGATAGCAGATGAATATACCTCATACTTCAATGTATATGCCATTGAATAATGGATTTCGTTAGTTCTTAATTCATATAGTGAATAAATCAACCAGAGGATTAATAATACAATCAAGCCATGAGGAAAAAAAATCTCAACATCAAAATAATCAATAACAGGGTGTAGTTGAGAATAGTATCACAAACAAACGTGTTTTTAAATATGAAAGCAAATCACTTTTCCCTTGCCTCTTCCAGGATGTCAATAACTGCAGCCAAGCTCCTCAGGGCAAAACTTCAAAACTTAGCAGAGACTGAGTTATGTAAGACAAGTGTTTACCAGGCTGGAAAACATCCTCTGTGAAAATTGATATGAATGGCTTTCAATGAAGTTGCAATAGTAGCATACATGGGAGACATACGGAGCTAAGAAATCCAAGGGGAAAATAAAAAAGCAAGATACATATTAGCTAATGCAAAGTCTAGTAACAAAAGCACAATAAATTATAAGATCTGGCGTCCTTTTTCCACTTTTCTCAATGGAATCACTGCAAGCTACACAAATTAATTAAAATCTGATTGTTCCTACTATTAAAGACAAAGTCCCAAAAGCCAAAAATGCCTTTTTCAATCAAAAAATGTTTCTCTGGCCATCTTTCTCTGTTGCTGCTGACATTGTAGCAACCCTAACTGTCACTGTGCTTTTAGGTATTCCTGCTAGTTCTACCTAATGAAAATCTGCATATCTAAGAAAATGTTTCTTCTTTATTAGATAGTTATCACACAATTAAGATTGGCCTGAGGAATCAGAAGTAACAAATTTTGATTTTTAAACAGTTAAATGTTTCCAAATAACGGGCAGCTACACTTCTCCTTTGGTTAGGACACTTTCCAGGAGTTGCTCTTCAAGATTTACTTTCATTTCAGCCCTGAGAAAGTTGTTTATAGGCAACTATTCCACAAACAAAGAAAATGGCTTTATCCAGTATAGTTTTTCAAAGTTGTAAGAAACCTTGTGCACAATAATAATTTAAATATAATTTTCATTTCACTTCTAATTTTAAATGTGTCCTGTGTTCACACACATATTAGAAGAGGCAACGTTCACCTACCATAAGAAAAAAAAAAGAACTACCATACTAGGCAGCAAAGACATAAACATATATAGTTTACCACACTGACAAAGCTCAAGGGTATCACCAAGGCCTCTGCCATAGCAGTAAAACTAATACATACTGTCCTGTGTTCAGCTGTAGCAGCCATTTTTCTCCTTCGTAGTAGCTGGTACAGTGCTGTGGTTTTTACTTTAGTGAGTTTTATTCTATAGTGACTTCTCAATGTCACTTATTAAGAAGCTTTTATTTTATTACAGTTACAAGTCAGTTATTAGATTGATCTGCCATATACAAGGTATTTAAAAATAAGCATTGTAAATGCATTAATAATGAATATTGGTGTTTGAGGTATAAATAACATTAATTTCCCAAATCTCAATTAAAACAATAGAACTAAATTCAGGCCAAAGAATATCTATTGAAAAATCAATTAAAAGAAATCTGACATGTCATTATTACAAGCAAAACTAAGGAGAGCAGTTGCATAAAATACAGTACAAATATCTGCCACATCATTTATTTAATGCAAATCTGGGACTACATAGATGAGTAACCTCTACATTGACATTATTGAGGAAATGTGCTTGTGCTGCAATGGACTGCAGTGTTGTGTAGGAAGAGTATTGAAAAATACATATCACCCATTAATTGTCTAAATCTATAGCTCCTGAAAATACATTTTATTTCCACACTTCAGTGTAATTGATTGTACATATTTGTTCTAAATCACTCAAAGTTTGCTAAGGACTTGAATTCAGATGGTATTTAAGCCCATTTCTTTTCTGATGACTATATAATATTTTGCCTGACCAATTTAAAGTCCTATGTCCTCACACAGTTACTCCCGAAGTTATTTCCCATGACATTGTTTAAATTAAGGGTGAATAAACAAACAAACAAAAAAAAAAAACAACAAAGGAAACGTTTTCAGAAATAGGCCAGGACAAAGGCATGTATGTGTAAATGTACCTTTCGTATAAATTTACATAACTGTGAATTTTCTTAAGACATGCATACAGTCTTCTTGTCTTCATTCCACATATCTGCCTAGATAATATAAAGAAGAATCTTTTTTTTTCTATTATGATTTTAATTTTCTAGAAATTATTTTCTATTTTGGGATCTTTGGGAAAACTGTTGAAAAACGTTGAAACAATGAGCATCAGGTGGGTACCCACTTTATAAGTATCATAACAAGCAGACCCAGAAAGTAGAGTACACACATGCGTATCATGCCTGCGTTCATCTTCTAATTCTTACACACCCAGCTTTGAACTTTTGGGGGATTCTAAGGTTGTAGTCTTTAGTGTGATTATTATATAGTGTAGGAAATAAATGTAATGAAACTCAGTGATTGAAAGAAAGGGGAAACATTATTAATTTTAGACAAAACTTATTTTAATCGCTTGATACCATTGTTTGATGAAATTAACTCACTTATGCTCTCACACTCTAATATACATAGAATCACAGAATCATAGAATGCCTCAAGTTGGAAGAGACACATAAGGATCATCAAGCCCAGCTCCCTGTTTCTTACAGGGCTACCTAAAACTAAAACCACATGACTAAGAGCTCAGTACATGACCACTTCCCTGGGGAGCCTGTTCCAGTGATCAAATGACCTCTCAAGGAAGAAGCTATCTACATATATACTTCCCTGATGTAGCTTCATTCCATTTCCTCATGTCCTATCCCTAGACCTGAGTGAGAGGAGATCAGGACCTTCCCCTTGTAGGACCTATACTTTGAGGAAGGTGATAGAATGAAATAAGGCCACCCCTCAGCCTTCTGTTCTCCAAACTGAACAAGCTAAGTGACCTCAGCTGCTCCTCCTAAGTCTTATCCTCAAGACCTTTAATCATCTTTGTCTCCTGCCTCTGGACAGACTTTAATAGTTTGATGTCCTTCTATTATTGAGGTGTCCAAAATTTTACACAGCACTCGAGGTGGGGCCTCACCAGTGCAATGTACAGTGGGACAATCATCTCTGTTGACTGTCTAGCTAAGCTGTACTTGATGCACTTCAGGACCCAGTTGGCCCTTTTTGCTGCCAGACTGCACTGTTGACTCATATTCAATCTTCCATCACCACGAATCTCCACATCTCTTTCTTCTGGGCTGCTATCCAGCCTCTTATCCCTCATTTTGTACATATAACTGGAATTACCCCATCCCAGATGAATAATCCTGCACTTCCTCATGTTAAATTTCACACAGATGGTGATTGCTCAGCTCTCCAGTCTGTCCAGATCTCTGTAAAGCCTCTCTACCCTCAAGAGTCCACAGCTCCTCTAAGTTTAGTATCATTGGTAAACTTAATATACTTTCAATTCCCATACCCACATCTTTTATAAAAACAAAGGATACTGGCCTAAAATTGAGCCCTGGGGAACCCCACTGATGACTGGCTGCCAGCCTGATTTAACCCCATTTTCTATACCCCTTTGAGACTGACCCATCAGCCAATTGCTCACCCAAAGAATTATGGGTTCACCTAGCTGTGTGCTGGACAGTTTATCAAGAAGTATATTGTATCCAAAGCTTTGCTAACATCCCAAAACACCACTTCTACTGGCTTTCCTTGGTCAACTTGGTGGGTGACTTTGTGGTTAAAAGGAAATCAAGCTGGTTAAACAGGACCTTCCCCTCATGAACCCATACTGAGTATGACCAGAAACTTCATTATCTCTCAAGTGTTTTTCAATAACTTAGAATAACCTTCTACATAATTTTACCAGGCACTGAAGTGAGACAGGCCTGTAATTACCAGGGTCTTCATTCTTACCCTTCTTGAAATCTGGAACAACATTTGCCAGCTTCTAGTGGATTTAGGGCCTCTCCAGTTTGGGTCAGCTGTCCTAGCTGTGTCCCCCACCAAGATCTTGACCACCCCTAGCCTACTGGTGAGAGGTGGAATGTCGGAGTAACAATCTTGCTGCTGTTGTGTATTCATCAACACCTTTCTAGCTACCAATAAAAAGCACAGCACTATGAGGGCTGCAATGGGGAAAATTAACTCTGTCTTGTCCAAACCAAACATACACCTCCTTTCTTAAGATCTTAGGACACATTTCTTCTTACAATGAGACCAGTTCATCAGTTTGCTTTTGATATGACCCTTTTCTGGGACAGAGGATATTGCTGGAAATTAATCATGTAACTGAGAGCTTTACTGAATCAGATCTCTAGGCTTATTTTCCTTTTGCATCAGAAAATGGATGGATTTAATTTATTTTCCACTCAGAAAACTGCTTCCATTACACGGGAATTCAAATTATTAATCACTAGTAAAAGAGTAAAGCTGCCACTGCCTGTTACAGCTGTGTCCTTCTTGTGAAGTCCATGGACATGACTAGCAGCTATTTTTCACTGCCAGAGTTGGTTGGAAAACATAAAAAGAACCCCAACCTTTATTTCCACTCTTCTTTATGAAAAACAAACCGAATGTTTATAGAGTTAAATCCCTCACTGTAGAAATTTAAGATCTTGGTTCATTGTAAATATGGAAAATCTCCAGAAGTTAACATGTGCTTTGGAGGTGAACCCTTCAAGCTGAGCTCCTTGGTATTGATTGTGGCATTATCTTGTCAGCATGAACATCCAATATCCAACTTAGGCAATATTTCTCATTAAGGTGTATAGACTATGAACAAAATAAACAAATGTGCAGTGTCAGAGCACAGGCAAAGTGCAGCACCTGTTTTTAATAAAGCAAAAACAATACATCTGACAATCTCCTCTAATTGTGCCTCTCACTCAGTTTAAGCTTTATTCCATTTAGCATCCCTCTTTTAATCATCATTCTAGCTTCTGTTTTTGCAATTTTTCCTTTTTACCCAAGTGAGTAGCTTCATAGAGGGCTTGATACTGCTCCACTGAATTCAGCAATAATATTCTCATTGACAGCAATGGCCCAGTACCAAGCTCATCTCTAGCAAAGTAAAATTTTTATTGCCACTGCTTTAAACTGTTGAGTTGAATACTCTTCTCTAGCTGTCTATTTCATGTATTAATTCTTCACTAGACTCACACATTCTAAAGCATGAAGAAATGGGTATAATCATCTGATCTAGTATCTTGCATAGTGTAGAGCATATAATTTCACCTCATCCTTGTAATGCATTCATTACTTTCAAATATACCATCTCTTTCTGAAAGTCATGTTCTCTTGAATGAATGAATGACATCATATAAGGCAGAACATATTGTGGCCTTTGATAAGTTGTTCTAATGGCTTATTAAATCACTAAACAGTTAAATTTCAATTTTCAGTATGTTTCATTTATGATGAATTCACCCCTTAAACTTCTTTTGTATAAACCAAAAAGCGTGTCTCTGTTAAGACACACTGTCAAACCTTGAATACTTTCATATCTGTTTGCTGAAGCTGTTCCCATCTGTCATCTTTGCTCTAAAGAGCTTCACACAGTCAGTACTCAGGTAATGACCTCACTAATGCAATGTACTGTAGTAATATAATCTTTCTCTTTCTATTCAATAGTCTCTTGCTTATTGAGACTCAGTAGTCTCAAGTTATTGCTATTGCCTGCCATGGGAACTTCTAAGGGCTTTCTAATTACTCATTTTTCAAGTATATTTGTGCTTTCTTATGATATTCAGTGTTGGTTAGATTTTACATTTAACTCTCTTAAAGGGTGATTTTTGTTCCTGAGTAGAAGAGAGTTGTCTAGTTGTCTGTATGACAGCCAGTTTTTCTGTCATCCATTGACCTCACTAGTTATGACTGCATTTTTTTTCTATGGACCTTCCGCTACTTGAACGATGTCTCAGAAGCTTCTGAAACTGTTTTTTTGTTTTTTGTTTTTTTTTTTATTTATTTTGTTTGATTAGTGAATACAGAAAAAACCCAACAATCTATCCACTAACATGTCTTCTTACTGAATGATCATCAACTTATTTTAATAGAACTACAACTGGCTGTGCAGACAGTTAAGTAAAATGGATGAAGTGCAGGAAGTTGCAATCATACTGCCATTTTTTAGTATCTCAGATTCAGAGTCTCCGTGTTCAAATGGAGTCTGTATATCTAAAAAAAAAAAAAGAAAAATAAAAAATATTGTCTTTTGAATTTTATATCTATCTTTGGTAATTAAGATACCAGAGCATACATTGCAGGAAGCAGGACATGATCCATTTTACTTATTAGTTTTGGGTTATTAAACAGACTCAAATTTCAGGAATCCTGTGTTAATTTTCCCTTTTAAACACGCAGTAGATTAAGCATTTAATCATGGTTTACCCAACCCAGTCAGAACCATAGACCTATTTTCAAAACCCTAGCTAAATTCCCCAAAGCTTAGAAGACTATATTTAGTATATGATTTTAAATTGAGCATGTCCATGTAACTGTAAAAGATATGAAAGAAAAATGAAATTTATAGAAATTCATATAAATCAGAAATTTGAAATAAGAAGGAAAAAGAGATGAGTAGAAGCAAAATGATAGAAAGAAAAACCCCTAGAAAAATAAAAGAAGTAGCTTTGAACTATAGCGTTAGGAATGTATCTATGGTTTTGTGTAAGAGCTAGACTTTATAGTTGCATGAGATTTAAATTGTAATGGGAAATAACAAGTTTGCTAAATAACAGTCTGATAGCTGTTGTTAAATCAGTAGGTCCAGATAATTTTGCCTCCAAGTGCCGTAGACTCAGCTGAGGAGATTTCTTGATCATCAGTGATGATTTTCAATAAGTCCTGGAGCACTGGAGCATTTCCAAAGGGCTGGAATGAAGCTAATGTTATGCCAATATTTTAAAAGTATAAATGGGACATCTAATTATAGGCCTGTCGTCCTGACATTGATCCCAGACAAATTATGGAAAAAGAGATATGGGATTTGATGAATAACCTATTAAAAGAGGATAATATAATGGCAATCAGCAATAGGCTTATAGGAAATGCATACTTTTGAACTTGCTTGTAAGCTGATCAGGAAAAGCTGTCATTGGACTGATAAGGTTGATGCTGATGATCTTGTTTTACTTCTATAGGCCATTTAGTTTCATACTGAATATACTGATTAACAAAGAAGAAATTGAAAACACCAATATTGTACATATTAAACTGAATAAAAGCTTCTATCATGTAGGTTTTAATATACACCTGTATTTAAAGAGCCATCAGTGAACATGTATTTTTCTAATAAAATGCCAAAGGGGGTATTTTTTACCTTATTTGCAGCCTCAGTAAAACACATCATAACACAGCAACTGCAGGAGCAGTAAATAAGGAAATGGAGAGGTTGCTGACAAGCAGTTGTCATCCACAAAACATCAAGGATACAACAATTTATTTTATTATAGACAAAGAATGTGTATATAGGGACAGCAGTGTAGAGAACACTTAGGGAATGGGAACTCTATCCTGAGTATTGAATTTCCAAAACCTTGGGGATGACAAACAGTAACATGGTACAAATGGAAAAGCCTAATGTAATCCTGACTGGTGCAGCATTCAGAGTATTCCTCTTGAAATATGTGCTCTATCTCTGTAGTCCTCAATTAAACAAGTACAGAGAAACAGGAAAAAATTATTAAAACATAGGAAAATAAATCTTACACCTAAACTTAAAATGCTGCTTTAATTTTTCATATGTAGCAGTTTCTTTCACCTCTTTTAGCATAGTGTACACAGCAACAGCACCAGTAGGAAGAAGTCAGCTTTCATAACTATCCCCAAGGAGTACAATTTTCTTAGGAAATACAAAAGATAGTGAAGGATTCATTTGACCATAAAGTGTTTGTACTTACATTCAGAACAGAAACATGTCTGTGGAAAAATGCAATAACCAGAATCCATTCACCAGAGAGTGAAGCTTCATTTCTTCCTCACTGCAAAAATCAGACAAAAACTAACAGAAAGTATAGTTAAATCATTAACTGTGAGCCTGTTTGACTGCAATAATTTCCCATACTAATTGACTTCTATAAGTCAGTGCTGATACATTATTCCCACAGACTTTGCTCTTACTATATACTTTCCTTCATCCCTCCTAGTGAATTCAAAACCTTTTATGAGATTTATGGTTGATTCCCCATTCACAAAAGCATTCTAACTGAGATGAAATTATTTCCCAAAAATTCCTGCGAAGAAGAGCTGATTCAAGAAAATGTGCCTTGTTACACGAGATATCAAGTGAAATTATGGTTTTACATCACTTAAGGTTTAATAGTGTCCTGAAACAATGACCTCTAATTAGACCAAGAGATCTCTAACTTTTTTTAGAACTTGCCAGTTCTGACAGAAAACAAAGAAATGGCTTTGAAGAAGGTAAGAAAGCAGGCAGAAAGTTGGCAGATATACAAGATATCATCAGTCTAATTTGACTGATGTCCTCGAGGTAATTTGCCCCAAATTCCACAAGTCAGCATTGTGTCTATTGGCCTGAGCACTCAGGGGAGTGAAAGAATGCACTTAGTTCTCTTCCTGCTCTTCACAGTTAGAGATGTACATTCAAGTTGTTATATCCCCATCCCTGAAAGTTATGTATCGATAGGCAGGGAATAGGTGGGAATCCATAAACTGTTTCCTTGCCCTTGATACCATCTTACTCAACAAAATGGCAAAAAAAAACCCTGTAGCCAGCAACAAAAGAAGTAGCACAGATGACCTCTTTGTACAGTAGAAAGTAGAAATACTGCAATGTGTAAAGTCATAGTTTGCTTCTCAGTTAGCTGGTTTTCATTTATCTTGCAACAAATTTGCTTTTCTTTGGAACATAACAAAAGAAGTATTATTTTCTAAATGTTTGTTTTGATTTCTAGAGAATGCTACATCACAGAATACAAGTTCTGTATTTTGAGAAATGAAGAATATCTGTGCTTTTTTTTTTTAACTAAAAATACTTCAGCTTCTCATGGCTGTTTATACAGCAACTTATTTTGAACTTCTTTGTTTCTCTAAGACTTCAGGTTTTCTGCACTAAAATACAAAATTTTTTGCCAGTGTTCCCAGCACATTCTAAGGAATTTCTGTGAATCAAAATTGAGCTTTATATTGTAAACATAGTATTTTACTTTACTGGATGTTAGCCATATCAGTTTCCATTGAATTCAATTGGTACTACCTAAGATTCTCAAGCAGTAATGTCAAGGAGGGACTTGATTCCATAATGCTGACTAAATCAGGGCTCTTCCAGCAGACAAAAGAGTAGTTGATGAAATGGCTGCTTCTTTCAATGCTGATGATTCAGCTGCTGTCCTTTGACTGTGAAAACAATAGCAATCAAACATTTAAACTGAAGGTTTCTTGGAAAATAAAGACATTTTGAAAGCCAGGCTTAGTACAGAGCTTTAAGTTGACTTTGCAGCTCCAATGCTACTATATGGTACTGACAATTTAAAATAAAGTGAAACCCATGCAAATATCTGGAGTTTTTCCAAGTAAGTAATGATATTTTTAAAAGAAAGCAATTAATAAAAGTCTTATTTATTAAGTACTGCATAAAATTCCTAAATACTCCTATTGAAATCTGGTAAGGCAGCTTTTCCTCAAAGAGCAGAAGCTCATATAAGATAGAAATTTCCAATGACAGAGTTAAATTTTCACTGAAGAATGACTTTGCAACATGGTTAAAAAGCTTTATCCTACTATTAACTGGTTGACAAAAAGCAGGAAATTTACTATAAATGTAACAAATTAACTGGTTCCCAACTCTTTCACAAACACACACTGCCAAGGTACTGGAGTGTGAAATTAGTGCAGCACTTATGCAATGTACAGGCATTAAGAGTATGTTTACACCTAGGAGGTGATCCTAGAAATCATAAATCGATCTCACACTAGAACAATTACTCATTTACATTAGATGATAAAGGTAACAATGTTAATGTTGAAAGTCTCTATTCTGATGCCTCAAGATTCCACTAGTGTGGAAACTATTTATTTTCTGTTGAGAGGGATGAGGTTGGGTTGGTTTGGTTTGTTGGGATTTTTAAAATATATGCCTTATCTTATTCTGTGTGGTGAATGTATGGCAAAGGAATTTCTGTCTGGCACGCAGTCAGAATGCTAAGCCTTTGAATACATTTAAAGAATAGACTATACTAGACTAGACCACTTCAGCTGGAAGGGACCTAGTATGATCATTGAGTCCAGCTCAATATTGTGTTATATATTTTACAGACCTAAAGCCTGCTAGTATGTTGATATACTGACTGCAAAATTATAAGATGGTAAAAAAAAAAATTATAAGATGGGTCAATGCATGCTTTAAAATGACACAGTAAAAATTATGAAACAGGAAAAAACACCTAAGGCTAAAGCTAGGCACTGATAGCAAAGTATCTGTTCGGATACTTAGGGTTAACTAGCAGCTCATGACAGATTGTGTTCATACTTCAGTTCAAGGAAATGTCAATGTTGATCAGTAGTAAGCCAAATCCAGTAGCATGTCTTACTGGAAGAACTTCAGTTAAGTTTCTTCTCCTTTTTTTAAGAGGATCATTCTGGAAGATGCAGGTTCTGCGACATGTCAGCAAGAGCACAGAAACAATAACTTGATCTTCACAGACTGCACAGTGAAGTTATTTTCTCATCAGGCTAAGGAAGTCAATTAATCTATCTATTTTACTACAAACTCTAGTATATCCCTAATCAGCTTATCTAGGAGTGTATACTCAGTGTGAACTGACAGTTACTTCTGTAGTTGAACACATCATCAATGATTCCTAGAGATCTAATAAACAAAGACTGAGCTTTTAAGTATCCCATTCTCTTGGAAAATTAAAAATTATGACATGGCACAAGCCCAGTATTTAAAATTAGCTTTACACAGACAGCTGAGTTGTCATCATGTATTATTCTGTCACTAAAGCCAATTTGTGCAGAGCTTCTCAAACACTGATGTTTGAAAGGAAAAACATCAAAAGGAGCCTTGGGTGGCACGGTTTAGTGGGAGGTGTCCTTGCCCATGGCAGGGGGGTTGGAACTAGATGATCTTAAGGTCCTTTCCAACCCTAACTATTATTCTATGATTCTATGATTTCCTTGAATGTGGGCCAGAAAATACCTTTCTCTTTAGGCAACTGCAATCACAAATACATGGAGATGGTTGTCCTATGCGTCTTTAACTTTCTACTGCTTTCTACTGATGTCCTCAAGCAAGAATTCTTAATTTCATTCTGAACATATTACCTACTGAATTATAAATCTAGAAATACTGACAACTAGCCTGAAGTAAATTAATTTTAATATAATCTGAAACTCTTATTTGGATCTTATCTTCTTCCTATGGCGGTATAATCACCAAGATAATTTTCATGATTAGCTGGAAAACTTTCTTTATACTAAATAAGTATTCATGAAAACCCATGCTGTTTTATTTTCTTATGTATTTCAAAATGAAACTGAATACAGACCTTTCTTGTAGAACCTAAGTCAGGAGTCTAAAGAATAGGTACATTTTTAAAAAAACATTTGAGAGAGCAGATAGCTCAAGTATTCCTATCAAGACAATAGCAGTTATCTTTCCCCAAAACCTTAATATTAAACATGGGTGTCATCAGTAATGGTCTCATTCCAACAACTTGCTTTATCATGAGCCACAGAATTAATGTCTGAAAGGGTGACAAATTATTTAATGCTAAAGTGACCATTAGCTAATTATTTATTGCCAGTGTTATGTACCATTTTGTTCATAATCACATTCAATTTCCAGTATGATGGAGACAATATTCATGGACACTGATATTTTCTCTAAGAACTTACTGTAGGAACAATACCAGCATCACTTATTATGCAATTTAGTCAAGCAATTTTTGCTTCTTTGTCATAAGATATTCATCCTTTCTGAATTTCTCTCACAACAATTTAGCTGTTTCTATGAAGGAAACAGCAATAATTTTTTTCTCAGATTGAAAAACACGCTGTAATTTTTTTCTTTGAATGTCCTTATGTCTATAAAATCCACTTCATAAAATTCAAATTTCCAAGGTATGAAACTTATGCTGAGAATCTGTCCTCTGCATTAAAACTTTATTAAAATTAATCTGAGCCTTGAAAAATCTGGCAATTCTCACAGACCCCCACTGAGTTTGCCCAAGCTCTCCTAGCATCTCAAGCTGACCAGTGTGATTAATCATAATACTACTATATAAAATAAGCATATTCACCTTCTATTACAACATCTTTGTATAGTAGACTTGTTCATACCTTTCCACACATCTCTGTTCCTCCTGGTTCAACCAACATTGTGATGGGAAAACCATTTTCCATACTGCTTCTCTGTAGTCTGAATTGAGTTCTACCTCTTACCTGAAACCGAAATGAGAAAAAAAGTTTTCTGGGTTTGCAGGCACATATATATCTCTTTTGCATCCAAACAACACTGAAAAGGGAGGCACACAATTCTTGTGGGATAGTAGGTGAGATCAGCCAAGGGACCAAATATATAGCCCAAGAGCCAAGGGAGGGTCATCTGTCTGAGCAAAGCTACTACATCTTGAGAAAGATATACACTAAAGATAGGGACTGGGGAGTGAAGGGGCTTGCTGAGGAGCTTGATGAAACAGAAGAAAGAACTGTGAAAAGACTGAGCCTAGCCTTACAAGAAGACTGAAAGGAGCAATGGTGAATGGGGACATAAGCTGGGGACCAAGGACCACTGTGACAAGGAATAGTGTGAGACAGAACTGGCTGAATAAAAATCTTGGATGAAAAGAAAGAGAAATAAGATGAGGTGATAAACTTAAGTATGAAGAATAAGAGAGGGACCTTACAGTGGCAACTGAGGCCTGATCAGGAGAGATAGAGAAGGGACACTAGGAAGGAAGATTTGAAAAGCATATGACTACAGACAGACAAAATAATTATGGGACATTCTTGAAAGAATATTTGTCCTGGCACCAGAAGCTCTTTTTAGAACATGAACAACATAGAAAAACAAATAAATAAAAGTCTTCCCAGCTCTCCCCCTCCTCCCCCCTGAAGTAAAAGGTAGAATAATCACATGGAGAAATGTCATAAAAAATTATCAACACTAACAGGACATGCTCTTCCCCATTTGTCTGCAAGTTAGAAATATATGTACGGTACCTGTGCACAGGGATAGTGAATGGTGCAATAATTTTCATTTATAAAACATTATAGAGGAAAGGAAAACAAAGGAAAGTAGTATTAGTCTGACCAATTAGTTCTTATCAGTTTGCAAAATGGGCGAAGATTCAGGGCCTTCCTGATGTTACAGGAACATTGTCTCTTCACCCACCTAATAGCACAAACTTGGGTTTTTGTTTTACCCTATAATCCACACTAGAATAGCTCCTGGTGATGGAACGGAAGGTGCTTCTCATCCAGCTGAAGGCTTGGGTGGAAATGCAAATTGTCATACGTTGGAAATTTTTAGTTTCTTCAGCTTGCTTTTGCAAGAATTAGGAAAATGTGTGAAAAAATCCACAAGACATCGAAAAAGGCAGCATTCAGATTCCCAGATCTCCTCACTGACCTGAGGCGTAATAATTTGTCACAAGGCATAAATAAAAGTCAGAAAGTGAAAGCAAATGTTCTCTGAAAAAGAAAAAAAAAAAAAGTACTTGTAGGTCAGGTGCTGAATTTGCCCTCAAGAGATCAGTATTCATTTCCCGATTCAATAACATATTCATTGTATAATATGGAGCAGAACTGTGTCTCTGCCTCCCATTTACAGAGAAAAGATAATGACATTTAACAAACTTTCTAACCACAACATCCCCAAACTGCTACAAATTGCCGAAGCTTTCTGAAAATTGTATTTTCACAGCGTTGTCTGTACAGCCTCTCCAATGAAGATGCTGTACCATAGGAATAGGCAGGGATTTCCTTTCTCACTGAAAGTTTCTTTCTCCTGCAATCTGCTAACCTGACGGGTTTTGTTACTGTCCAACAACTCTCATTGTATTGTCCTGGTAGCCCACAGTCGGACTCCAAGCATGTTAGCACTTTGAGGAGTCTTTCAGCTTACATATCACTTTGTTTATTCTTGCATCTACCAAAAAATCTTACCTTTTCTCCTTTTGTAAATTCTGGCTTTGTGGAAAAGCAGGGATGGTGGCAAATCTATGCAGATAAATCCTTAGAAATATTTTGGACACAATTAAAAGCTTAATAGCAAAATGTGGACAGAATACTATTTGGTGTTCAGCAGCCAGTCCACCTTCCCTTCTCTCTCCTGCCTCCTGCCCAGTCATTCATAAAAAACCTGAGTTCTTGTTAATTACGTACTGGAACATGAGCCTGAATAACACAGGGCTATGACCAGGAAAAAGAAAAAAAGTGATATGATAAAAATATTTTTTCAAAAAAAACCTTATCTCTAAAGAAAACACATTTAAAAAGAGTTCTTAAAGCAACACTGGTGAAATATCACCTTTACACTAAATTGTCCCAGTTGGGTGTCTAATGTGCTAGCTTTGAAAAAGTGATCCTCAAGTTATGCTATAATTTTACACATATCTTTTAGCTATTTACTTAGTGATCAAGATGAAATATATTGTGGCTGTACTGTGGATTTTTTTACTGGAATCTTAAAAATGCTGCTTCAGACATGCCCTTTTGCTGCTATTTATCAATACTGATTCTGGTTTATTTGCATTTGGCAACATAGTTCTTTATTTTTCCTAAGATTCACTTCATAATTTTTCTCATAAAAATGTTTTGAAGTTGTATCCACTATGATAATTTAATAATACTACTGTTTATATAATGTCTGAAATGTCTATTTCAGATTAATTTTAGACTGTTTATATTGCAGGATTTGAGGATGGAGTTTTCTGAGCTAGAGAGCTGAACATTTTCTACTCAGGTTATTTTATATTCATAAATGAATTTATTTTGGTAGAAAAATTTTAATTGTGGACTGAACTCACAATATCACATATTTAGTGTTGGATTCTTTCCTTTCTTTTGGTCATAGGAACATAGAATAGTTAGGGTTGGAAAGGATCATCAAATTCCAGCCTCCCTGCCATGGGCAGGGACACCTCACACTAAACCATGTCACCCAAGGCTCTGTCTAACCAGGCCTTGAACACCGCCAGGGATGTAGCATTCACAACTTCCTTGGGAAACCAATTCCAGTGCCTCACCACCCTCACAGTAAAGAATTTCTTCTTCATATCTAATCTAAACTTCCCCTGTTTAAGTTTGACCCTGTTGCCTCTTGTCTTACCACTACCCAAATGAAGAGTCCCTTTATCTTGGTGTCACGGTTTAAACCCAACCAACCACGCAGCTCGTTCACTCACTCAACCCCCCTTCTTGCCCTCCCC
>NDXB01002629.1:0-111146 GCA_002631895.1 Agapornis roseicollis
TCAAAACACAGCTACTAAAGAGAAGAAAAACTGACTGCAACTGCTGAACCCAGGACACACAGCAAAACAATATAAATAAGGGAACAAGGAAAATAGTGAATACATGAAAACTTTCTGCTGAAGGAAAAAATATTTTTACCCTTTAAACGACTCCCTGACACACTTTTCTGTCCTTCATGATTAACTGGGATACATGATCATGGTCCCTCATGGCAAAGGTTCGTAATAACCAAATCTTAAATTAAATCAATATGCCATTGGTTCAAGATTTTGAGCTAATTCAGAATGGCAGCAGTATAATTACTCTATCAGAATTACATTGTTCATAGATTGTTGGTTTTTTGAGAAATTAAATTTTGATATCAAATTGTTCCTTTAAATATAGTAATATTTTATACTTATTAGATTAACTAGAACAATAGGGAATATTGTTTATTGTTTACACTGCTCCTGCACTCTTCTTGACCTCATTTTCTACCCTTCTCATTACATGTCCCTGTGGATTCTCTGGCAGGCTTCCTGTTCCTGTTGCTTATGAAGAAAGATTGGGGCTTAGTTTTGATTTTTTTTTTACCAGTCTTTTTAAATCCTTTTTTATTTTTTTTTTTTTATTCCTTGATATGTTTATATCTTCCTATTTTCATGATTTAGACAAAGCAGGGTTTTTCAAGGATGTCTGTATATGTTACACTTTATAGATGAAGAAAAATGGATGGTATTTCAAGTGTTTCATGCCATATGAGGCTGATGTACTTTATTTCTTGTACGCAGGACTAAAATATGTTCCAGAAAGATGATTTTGGCAGTATACCAGTTAAGTTACTATCAGCATATCTGTAAAAAAGATCTTGCAGAAACTGAACAGTGTGCTGTTTGCTCTTCTCAGTAAGTGTTACAATGCTTGATATTAGAATCATAGAATAGTTAGGGTTGAGAAAGGACCTTAAGGTCATCTAGTTCAACCCCCTTGCCATAAGCAGGAACACCTCACACTAAACCATGTCACCCAAGGCTCCGTCCAACCTGGCCTTGAACACTGCCAGGTATGGAGCATTCACAACTTCCTTGGGCAACCCATTCCAGTGCCTCATCACGCTAACAGGAAAGAATTTCTTCCTTATATCCAATCTAAACTTCCCCTGTTTAAGTTTTAACCTGTTACCCCTTGTCCTATCACTACAGTCCCTACTGAAGAGTCCCTCCCCAGCATCCAGATATGGGCAGATATAAGCCCATCTTTGTTACTGCAGCAAATGAGCAGTATCAGAAAAATGTTCCATCCATTCAGTATGAAATGATCCAACATCCTCTACCAACTGCACTATGAGCTGCTTGTTTGTAGCAAATATTCTAAGAAATACCACTACTTGCAAACCTAAAAGCTGTAGAAGGGATATGACTTGGAAGAAAGGAAAGCTGTGTAGGCAGATTCACCAAAAAATATCCAAATTCTGAGGCATACACGATACTATTCAAAGATATGTTAGCTTTTTAAAAGAAAATATTCTGTCAGAGTAGGTTTGAATGTGTGGTGGGGAAGAATTTCTCAGATTACAATCGAATTTCCTGAGAAGATTACAAGCTAGCAAATAGCCTGCGACTGTTGAGGCTATTTGCTTAAGTGAAATGGATGCCAGGGCACTGGCCCCACAGCTACCTGTTTTAGATAAAAAAAGGAACAGACAATAAACCAGGTATTACAGTGTGGGGTGGATTGTTTGTGCTTCATCTGAGGTGAGGTCATGACTGAGAAAGTACTTGCAGTCCTTAAGTGTTATGCAAATGTCAAGTGGAGCGATAGAAGAGAAACAAGTTATTATGTATTACTCATTCTTCGGGAAAATCCAAGGCTTCACTACTGATAGGTGTTGTTTCCACTGAACTTCCTGCTGTTTCTCTGACAGAAAGGAAACCAGTCATGATTTAGATCATGAACCTAAATGATTCTATGATTCTGCATGGCAAATGGACATTCTTTGTTGTGTTTCTTCTCTAAACTGTGACTGCATCTAGTGTCTAGATTCTGCACATGCAGCTATACTGGGCATTTTGGAATGGCCTCAGGAAATCTGAGGTGCTCTATGCAAGCTAGATGGAGTAGCAGAGGTAGGCTAGTCACGTCATAGAATTCTCTGTTGTGAGTCCAGTGTACATGCAAAACACAGAACTTAGTTGCACCCAGAAAGTGAGTGGGATTAAGAGTTAGTTGGAAACATTGTATGTGTGCCCAGTGTAAAAGAGAAGAGGAGGACAAGCGCATTTGATGGGATAAAATGGATTGGCAACTTCATCTTTATTTAATTAAAGGAAACGAACTTATAAAAAACACATTTCCAATGCAATGCATGCTTCTGACTCATCTAGAGAAAGAATGGAGGGGAAAAAAAATTGTATGCATATACAAGATTTCTTCATAAGAGAGTGCAAATGCAGTAACATTCTGAAGTCTGGACTGAATTAGTTGAAGACATCTTGATTCTGTGCTGTTTATGCATGCAACATGACTCTATTTTGAAAACCAAGTATGTACGTGATACTTAAGTCTGTATTTGCATTGCTTTGGTCTTGACATGTATTTGGCACTGTTCCTCATTTCATCAATTTTGTAGCCAAACTGTGATCTCCAATTACATTTTTCATCCTGTCAGTACAAAGGAGAGCTAGTCTAAAGTCAACAGATTAGTTTACATGACATCCGGTATTAATGTAACTTCTGTGTGTCTGTGTTGTGACAGCAGCTTAGTGTGACGTTCATTATCTCCCTCATGTTAAATCCTGATTTTTTGTGTTTCCAGATGATTAATCCCATCCTGCTCCTAGCTTCTTTATCAGGCAACCCCAAACTACTTCTTTCTCCTTTCTTCCAAAAGCAAAAAGAACTATTTTTTCATTGCACTGTGATCTTCCTTAGAAGTAACCCTGACATGGTAGTGATGTGCATGAAGATATGAGCTTACTTTTTTATCACAACATGGCTACAATACAAAAAAGTCATTTGAGATCAATAATTTCACTGAAGTAATAAATAAATGTGTGCACTTTAATTAATATGATCATAATATCTTCTAACATTTCAGTTTTCAAATGCTTTATCTTTTTTCTTTTCCATGTTTATGTATCAACAAGAAAGTCCTCTTACACACATGCTAAAGGCATGCTGCCCTTAAATAAAGAATGAGCTTCTGCACGAGTTTCATAGAAACACAGAACCATAAAATTGTTTGGGTTGGTAAAGGACCTTAAAATAATCTAGTTCCAACCCACATGCCTCACACAGTGTCACCCAAGGCTCTGTCCAACCTGACCTAGAACACCACCAGGGATGGAGCATTCACAGGTTCCTTGAGCAACCTGTGCCAGTGCCCCACCACCCTCACAGTAAAGAACTTCTTCCTTGTATCTAACCTGAACATTCCCTGTTGAAGTTTGAACCCATCACCCCTTGTCCTATTGCTATAGTCCCTGATGAAGAGTCCCTCTCCAGCACCCTTGTAGGCCCCCTTGAGATACTGCTACGAGGTCTCCACTCAGCTTCTCTTCTCCAGGCTGAACAGCCCCAACTTTCTTTTTATGGCTGCACCAGGGCCTTGAAATTGAATTCTGTTTCCTTCTCCCTCCTTAATTCTTTTTTGCCTGTTATTCAGTACCTGATAATGGTACTGGGGCATTTCAAAAGCTGCAAACACAAACTATGGGGCATTTCAAAGCTGCAAATGCAAACATGTCTGCGACACATTCTTAGCTGTCTTCTGCCCTCATTACAATTAATGGAGCAGCTTTCTTCACAACGGGACTGCCCTGTTTGCACACCACCTGCCTGCTGTGCAGAGTTGTCACTTCAGTGTCAGGACATTCTGAAATCTTTGTGCAATAGAACGAAGTAACCCACTAACTCGGTAAGAATAGGCAGACTCATTGAGAATAGTGGGAAAACTGTCTTAGGTGTTCCAGCCACACCCAGGGCAATGTTTTCTATGTCCTAACTTGGTCAGCAGAAAGCTTCCAGGAAAGATGGGTAGGTAAGGCATAGGTAGTTTAGGTCATCATCTGTGCTGACGGAAAGAATAATCACTGTACGGCTGAATCATCAGCAAGAACATATTATATCATGAGAAGTAAAATTGATAGACTTTGGCTTTCCACAGTCTCACATCCATTTGTACCACATTACTATAATAGTCCTCATTTCCTTCCCATGCCCCTTACTGCAAAAATAACTTCAAGTCCACTCTTTATTGCCTAACACCTTTTCCAGTGCTCCTAGATCTCTTTCATGTCTCTAAATATTCCTATAGTATACTCAGCTTCCTCTTTCCACTCATTACCTGTTTGTCTGAGGAAGAGGAAGAAAAGCGGAAATTGCCTTTTTCCCCTAGGTTACCTACTTAGGTATTGGCTACCTTATTTTGGAGGGTTTTGTTGGTTTTGCTTTTGTTTTTTTACCTTTCTTTTCTTTTCCTATGTAAGCATCCCCCAGTACTATATGTTATTTAGTCTTCTGTGTTCAGGCTGTATGACCAAGAGTGCAGCCAATATGTCAGGGAATGCATTTCTGATCTGTTCAGCAGTTGTAAGACTACAGGTGAAATTCTGTGTCCAGATTTGACTTTTCATCCTTCAAGATATTCAAAACATGACTGGACAAGCTTTGAAGCTAGCCCTGCTTGAAAGGAGAGATTGAACCAAATAATGCCAGGAGGTCCCTTTCTCTCTGAGTTATTTTATGATTCTGTATCTTCGTGATTTTGAAATTTCTTCTTAGTCAGATTTACTAAATACTCACAGGGTTGCAAGTTGCTTAATGGGGGAAGCAAGGATGTGGGTTAAAAGCAGACTGACAGATGAGTGAACAAATGAAGCAATGCTATCAGATTCCTTCCCCTAGAGATATGTTCATTCTGACCACTGGCAAAAATGTTAGTCAGCTAGCCAACAGCATTCCTTGCTGAATGTTACTGCGTGCAGTAAGAAATTCAGATTATGATCAGGAATTTCCTTCTGTGCCATACTGAATGCAGTTATAGTCTGATGCTGTATGATAACTGCCCAGGCCTCTGTGCAGGCATATGTTAGCAGTGTGTTATGATTCCTTCTATTTTGTGAGATGTATCTACAGGAGATCTTCACAGAACAAGGAAATACTGAAACAGAGGCAAATACTAACTGGTTGAAACATTAAAGAACAGCCAATGATGATCAGAGAGGTAGGCTTCAATAAAGCATTCAGATGAGCAGGAACCGGTTTGTCTTGCAATGCCTCACAGCGCTATGTGAAATATGAGAGCTTTCCTAAGCTGTTGTTACAGAGTTCAAGGGGTGTGAGAACAGGCGGCAGAGAGGAAGATGAATCTATGCAAATTTTATGTAGATATCTTTTGTTAGTATATGACTGAAACCATGGAGGAGGAGCACCATCTCAGACCAGTTTAAAAGCCAGAAGATGGGCTGTCCACTTGAGATCTCTCTCTTCTTTCTTCTTCACGGACAGAGATGTGGTCAAGGCTGCTTCTGAGCATTCTGTCCTTGAACTGGATTGCCACGGTGTCTTCTGAACCGTAAGAGAACATACATTCTGTTTTTTTATGACAATATATTTTATTTCCCACTAGTTTATTTCTTCTAGGACACTGCTATATAATGAACTGGATGTTTGAGACCTCGGTTCTGAAATGTGTCTGAAGTGGAAGTAGATGGCATTGAAGGATGATTTGGAATGATGCTCTCCATCATAAAACTGCCATTAAATCTGATTTGAATGACAGAAACCTAGAACTGGAATAGTTGCAGTCTTAAGTGAATGGGTAAAGTGGAGAGGAGGTTCAGGACTAGACTAGCAAGTGATACTAATGATCAGGATTGATATGCATCAGCAGTACAGAGAGAGCAGGTTGTATGAGGAGGTTCTACAGGCCAGATAATGGCTGGTATTAGGGACTATGCTGACTGGCAATTCTAATATTAGTATTAATGTAAGAATCAGTATGAAGTATTAGTATTACGCCTGCTGTGCTTATGCAGTGTTGTCAATGTCCATGGCTCTATACAAACAGTTTTCAGCCACAATATTCAAAAATACACCAACATTAGAGCTTACATCCATTTCTCAAATACTTTAAAGGAAAACGCTGAAAGTCAGAGGAGTCTAGGTTTCTCAGATACACTGTTCATTTCAGTCATTTTACTTTGGTCTTTGAATATTGTGCAGTCTGAGTTGAGCAAGTCAAAGTAACAATAAAGGCAATATACGCAAGCAAAGCTGTGGGAGGAAAAAAGAAAGAAAAGAAAGGATTAGATTACTAAGAGAAGATTGTGTGATTCATGTTGTGCTGCTGCAGAGCCAACCCATCAATTCTGTCATACATTATTTGAAAAGACTAGTTTGGGCAGCAGAGAACCAGCAGCCAGCAACAGAGCCTTTGTCAAATGTGACAAATCTGAAGGAATGCTTTTCAGAGGGAGAATGTGAGGAAGGATGGCTGCCCTAATTACAGAGAGCAGTATAACTAAAAAAGCCGAGTAGAAAAAAGAAGCAAAGGAAGCAACACAGGGAGAGTCATGGCAGCAGAATGCAGCATATAGGTTAGATTGAGCATTCTCTGAAATGTTCTGCAGAATGGAAAAGCAAGATGATTTCTTGGTGCATTGTACTCGTTGAGTTATCAGATGTCAGTTGTTACCTGGAGGGAGAGATGTCTAGAGAAAAAGAAATAAAAACTTGTTGCAACCATTAGCTAGTAGTTTTGTTATTGATCTTTGCTATTGATCTCTGTTACTGATCTCAAGAAGAAGCTAAATATTACTCCTTATGGGAGGTTCCAGAGGTTTAAGTACACATATGGGTCATGGGAGGATAAATGCAGGTGTTGTCAGATGCTTGTCAGGTGTTTAGACACTTTAAGTGATTGGAGTTGTGTAAATACCTAGAATGGAAAGCTGCAGGATCATGCTGCATAAGAGACTGCATATAATGTTGCCAGTCTTTCAGCTCAGAAAGAGCTGTGAGGGACAAAATATTATCACCTGTACTTTCTTAGCATATTATTCAAAACTTGTCGAAAAACGGCATTCCTTCCAATTACTTGGAGTTGGAATTGCTTCCAATCCAAGCAAGATTTGGATTGTGTTTTTTGCTCACACATATGGCATTTCTGTGGTATTTGCCTCTCCTGTTTTCTCTGACTTTCCCCCATGGCTGAACTTTCTGATCTGGTTTTGTTTTCTTACAGTCAGTATGTACTACTTGTCCCTACAGTAGTGCGGAGTGATGCTCCGCAGACTGCTTGTGTGCAGTTCCACAACCTCAGTGAGCCTCTGTCTCTGAGCATTGTCCTGGAATATGGCAGTATGCGGAATACTCTTTTTGAGACATCAGTGACGAAGAATGATTTCTTCCAGTGCTGCGAGTTCGAGGTATTTTCTCTTTTGAAACGACTGAAAAGGGTGTAGAAGCTGGAAATACTTCTGAGTGCAACTCTCCTTGTCAGTGTGGGCAGAAGATGAAGAGTGTGGGCAGGGAATAGGATGAAAAAATACAAGTGCCTGTCAAGGCTGACAGTATAGCCAAGAAAGACATATGGGTTCTAGAGGGAAGCTGGAGAAAGACTTTGCATCTCCCATTCACAAAGAGACTAGGAAAAAGCTTTGGTTGCTATCACAGGTCCATTCACCCTAGGAGACTGTCAGAATTGCCAAGGTGGAGATCCCAGCTGGGACATGTTCATTCTGTTTCCTGTGAGTCTGCAAGATCTGTACAGATATGACAAGCAAGTTCCAAGGTTGGGTCTTCCAGAATGTAGCAGGAGAAAACATTTCAGAACTGAGCTATATGGTTGGGGCAACGTGCATATAGGCATGAGAGGAAATGCATAGTACAGGTCACAGCTTAATTGGTGACAGATCATGGGACTTCCACAGCAGAAATTTCCAGACTACCTCACTGGCAAAGATGGATCTTGTCATGACTTTGCATAAGCTATTTATGATTCATTTGACAGTCAGTACCTTACTCAAGAACCCTGAGCAACAGGGGACTTTAATATATGTAATTTACCACTTTTCCTCATGGGTTTTCTTTCTCTCCAGGTTCCTCCTGCTACTTCTGACCCCCTAGCATTCATTTCCTTCACTGCCAAAGGCACCACAGTCAACTTAGCTGAGAGAAGATCGGTGGCGATTCAGAATGTGGATAATACTGTCTTCATCCAGACAGACAAACCTATCTACAAACCAGGGCAAAAAGGTAGTTGAGTTTGAGTCAGCTAGTGAACTGAGAAACTGGTTGCAAGGGTGGGTCTAGAATGACAAAGACATCCTTTTGTGGAATCAAAGCCCATGGACTTTAACAGTGATGATCCATCCCTCAGATAGTGTATAGTTGTCATCTGAGTTTGGACTCATCAAAAGTCAGTGAAAAATAGAGCCAATAGAACCAATCACAACAAATGAGTAGACTTCATGTGCTTTTACTGAGTTCATTACATTTACAGGATCTTGAGTTCTGCAAGGTTTACTGAGGTCAGTCACACAAAAAGTGTCCTTCAAAATACAGAAAATAGTAGGTTAAGCTTGGAATTAATAAGTATGATATCAAAATAAAGGAAGCATGTAATTTCCTGTGAATAGATCTTTCTACTTAATTGCTAATCTAGTTCAGAGTGCTGATTCCATCATGATATTTAAATGACAGTACTATCTAAAAGAATCAAATCTCCTCTGGTTCTCTAGGGACTCTTTAGTTTGCCTAAAACCCTGAGCAAACTTTATTTCAGTTGCATGTTGAAAGTAACTTAACACTGCTAAAGAATCCTTTTTTGTCCTGTATCTTTTTCAGTGATGTTTCGTGTGGTCAGTTTGGACACTCAGTTCAGACCTGTTCAGGAGACAGTACGTATGAGTGATGGTCAAGATTTTTCAAGCACCCTCTTGAGATACCTGTTCACTGAGACTCTCTCAATTAGAAGTTGTATAAAAAGGGCCTGGGAAAGGCTTCCTGATGTTTCTGGAGAAATGTTATAATTCCTTAACTTCACACTACATCCTTTCCCTGCCTTTATAGAGGACGAAGGGTCTGAAAGCACTCCTGGAAATCTCTCACAGCACTCAGATTTTGTAGTCACTTTACGTGTCCCACATATATAGAAAAAGACTGGATGTTTTTGTAGGAAAGAGAAATTCACAAACAGGTTATCATCTTTAAGTTATCCTTGTAATTAAAGACATGACTTGAAATTATTTCCTTGGCCCAGTGTTCTGTAGCCAGAGAAAACAGTTCACAGCCTTCTTTATGTTCTAGTATTTCTCAAGCTCCACAGCTAATTTCTTGGTGTTCTGATTTTTATTTTTTTCTTCCTTCCTTTTTTCCTCCTCCAGTATCCCCGGATCACTGTTGAGGTAAGAGATGCAATTTGTTCCTTTGGAAGAACTATGCTTCATCATTCCCCATAGTGTCAGTAGCTGAGGGAGACTCATCCAGAGCACACCATCTGAAGCTAATGAACTTAACATTGAACAGTAAAGGTATTCATGATCAAACACTAGAGGATAAGAAATCAGTACAAATGGAGATGTTAGTTGGAGATGGCATGGGGTTTTTGCTGGGTTGTTCATTAGAATTCAAAAAACTTTAGTGTAGTATTCCTTTGGTAGGACTAAAGGTGTATTACTTCCATGGCAGGGGGGTTGGAACCAGATGATCTTAAGGTCCTTTCCAACCCTAACTATGCTATGATTCTATGATTCTATGACTACAGGAAATGGTCTGGTGAAATAGTGTCATTCTCATACAAGAACAGTAACTCCCTGAAATGTCATGTTCAGCTGGGGAAAAGCTATCAGTAAACCAGTCTTCTATCACATTTCAAATTGCACTTTGTAGAGGAGGCCCGCGTAATATTCCTGTTTTACAGGAGGAGTTGAGGCTGGAAGACTTATGCTGGAAGACTTATGCTAGAAATGCTACAGATAAGCAACCTGACTCCCAACCAAGTACTATTCCTAGATGATCTGAGATCATCTTGCAGTGTACCTAGTTTCCAGTTAGAGAAAGTCAGAGCACATCATGCACTTAGGCAATATGCTAGGATACAAAACTGGAAAGAAGGCAAGAAAACAAGAAAAAGGGTATATCTCTCCCACTCTCCAGGATCCAGAGCGAAACAAGATCTTCCAGTGGTTGGAGGTCTCATCTAAGCATGGAATTGTCCAGCTCTCCTTTCCGCTAATTCCAGAGCCTATTCTGGGATCCTATCACATCACTGTGGAGAAAAAGTCAGGTGAAGAAGAGAACCAGTTCTTCACAGTGGAAGAATATGGTAAGTAAAGGCTGTAAACTGCCCTGAACCAGCAGTGAGGCTCGCTCTGCATAACTCAAATAGGAGCTGCTTGTGAAAAGTTTAGGTGCTTTGAATTCTCTGCTTGACACAAAGTCACTATGTGACTTTGGGATCCACATCCTATGACTCAGGCCTTACACTCCCCATCTGAAAGGAGGAGTCAGGCCTGCCTGTTTTTTGCTGAGATCATCACCATAGGAAGAGCAGTAGGCTAAAATATGCAGAGAAATCTGAAGATGTTATCTATCAAGATATGTCATGACAGGTTGTTACTCATGGGGTTGGATAGCCAGTGGGTATGCAAGATGGAAAACAGTGGGTATTGGAGGTGCCAAAGCTCATGTAATGATCTGCTTACTCTCTGGATTAGACCATATGAAAAAAGTTGCTAGATTTGTTTTGCTCTTACAGGTTTTCTCATCTTATAGTGGCAGGTTTTCCTTACTAGCCCCCAGAGTAGGCTTGGACAACTCCCAGTTGTTTGAGTCTTTTTGTAAGAGCAGTAAAGCACCTTTCCTGTTTATCCTTCAGAGCTCTTTCATGTCTTCCAGTCTTCTGTGTACAGGTTTGTGATAATAAGGCCTTTTCCAGCTATGTTGTCATTATTGCTGGTGACCCAGGACAGAAGATAAGCTGAAGAAAGAGAGTGACAGTGACCTATTTGATTTTACTATTTCACTTAATCTGTTGCCTTTTTCCTTCAGTGGGGCTTGATTGCATAATAACTTTTGTTCTTCAGGGCTTAACTGGTTTAAGACATCAGCATTACTCCCACCTTTGTTTTGAATAAAATGTAAAGCCAGTTAGTGATTTCTCACAATTCTGACTGTGCCTGTTATTAGTATTACTATGATTATTATTATCCTACAGCCAGCTCCTAGGTAGACTTTCCTTTGAACTATTTCCTCTGCCTTCTTGGTGAAAATGCCTTTGCCAGCTGGTTTGGGGTTTTTTTACTGTCTTCCACACATACACCTGCCTCTGGCATATAACTACTGATCAGTCATATTCACATTGCATTTCCAGTGCTGCCAAAATTTGAAGTGACAACCAGTGTACCGAAGAGGATTTCTTTCTTTGATGAAGAAATTAGGGTGAATGTTTGTGCTTCGTAAGTATCAGAGCTGAGAACAACACATCTGTGCGCAGGAAACATGGCATAGAGGATGGTGTGTGTGCCAGGAAGCAGGGCCCCTGCTGCTGCTGATTCAATGTATGGGTTACAGCAGGTCCTTTAGCTGTGGCTTCCATGACATGAAATATAAGTCTCTTCCCACTACACAGCAAAATTAGAACTCAGGTTGCTCATGTGTGTCTGGTAGTTTAGAGATAGCAAGCAGTACACACTTGCTAGCTGTTGTCTTTTATTATTACAGATAAGGAGAGAAATAGCATCGGGGTGTATGTCATTAAGATTGATGTCTGCGGTACAGCCAAAGGGCAGGGTGGCATGAGTTAAATGGGAGAATAGGGATCTTCTTGCAGTATGTCCTGCTTTGCATAAGGCACAAACAAGAAAAAGCAAGCAGCAGGGAATGAATATCTCAACCTGAATACAGCACCGCTTTCCAGCTTCAGACCTTGAGGAATGACTACAGCAAAACAATGGTAAAAGAGGCTTTCTTAACAAGATGCCAGAAACAGCCTAAAAGTACTTGGAGAGAATTCTGCTAGTGCTAACTGGTCCTAATTCCCACTTGCTCTTCTGTCTTGCTATGGGCACTCCTGAGGGGTTTAGAATATGCATTACTCTGCAATCTTTGCAGACCTCATGCTAAGTCCACATGATTGGATTCTTGTGTCTTTTCCTCTCCTAGGTACACTTACAGCCAACCAGTGCAAGGGAATGCCCGAATCAGTGTGTGTCAGCAGCACTTTTATAGACCACGATGTGAGCAAAACCAGAAAGAAACCTGTGAAGCAGTCACTGGATTGGTATGATATAGGGCAAGGCTTTTCTTCCCAGTCAGCTTTACTACCCAGCATGTAGCAGAGTATTTGGTGGCCTCATTCATTTCCTGGGAAACACCAGAGAGACAATCTCAGAGGCATGCTTTTTCTCACTGTCTCACAGGCATGTTTTACTGATGACCTTATTAGGAGACCTTGATTCTTCCCTCAGAAAGAGTCACTAGAGGGGATGGAAGCTTATGAAAATATAAATCTGTGATCATTTCTAAAACACTGGCTATGTTCTTACCAAATCTAACCAGCAAACCTATACTGGGAGTCTCTGAACACACTTAATGATAAACTAATGATTAATTTCTGCACTAGACCAAAGTGCTCTGATCAGAGTCCAGGCATCATGCAAGATGGGTTTAAGAAGGAGCATGAGCATAGGAAAGGACTAGGGGGAATGAGGAGAGAGGCTTGCAGGTGCAAAGGTAAATGGTACTGAAACAATGATGGAGAAAGGGGGCCAGGGAATGAGAAGTATAATGTAGGAAGGGAACAAGTAGAAAGGAAGATCTGAAGAAGATCTGAGCAGAGACAATGAGGCTCTTCAGAGACCGACTAATACAGAGTCAGAAGTAATTTCCAAACCTTGATAAAATGGGTTTTCCCTTTGTGTTCTGTTTCCAGCTGGGAAAAGATGGCTGCCTCAACACTGTAATCTCCATCAAAACATTCCAGCTCTACCGCAGCTATGCCAGGATGTATACAAGTCTCAATGTAGAAAGCATTGTCACTGAAAATGGGACAGGTAATACCAAGTGAAGGTTGGGAGTAGCTGATTAAAGCTAACAGGTGGTACTTTCTGAGAGGAATCTCCTGGATCCTGATCTGTGCAGCAAACAATCACCATTTTCTGTATAGCTCTCACTCCAGAGCATCACTGCTCCATATAGCTTTTCAAAGAAAACAGTTTTCAGGCCAGTCTGATTTGTGTTTCCTCTGCTTTATACTGTCTGTGTCTCATAGGTATCCAGATGAAAAGCAATGACTATGTTGCAGTCAACCAACAAAATGACAGAGTGATGTTTAAGAATATGGATTCCTATTACAAGAGGGGAATTCCTTACTATGGTGAGGTGAGTACCTGGAAGGACACATTTAGATCAAAACTCCCTAAGGTCCAGCATGATGGTCCCTGTGTTGCCATATTTATGGGTATCCCTTGACTCTGTGCTGACAACTTCCCATGATAATGCTGCATAACAGTGACTGTGGCATGATTCTCCTGCTACATTAGATGCTCCTAAAGGAAATAAGAACATGGTATCATACCTACACTGTTAGGGTCTCTCTTCTGCCATACTTAGAGAATGCCTAAAAGGTGGGTAAGTGAAAGGTCAGATGGGCCTTTAACTTGTTCTGCAAGAAACTACTTCAGCAACAGTTATGCCTGAACTGAAGGTAGAATTTTCCCTGTGTTGTATCACACAGTCCCAGGGATGCTTGCTTAAAGCAGCAAAGTAAAAGGTGTTGAAGCATATTCCAACTTCTCAGCAGTCTGCACATGCAGGAAAACCCAGGCACAGAAAGGAGGATGAGCTGTACAGCATCATCCTGATATTAGGTTGGGATAGAGGATATTAACAGGTACCTAGGAAATGGGAGGTGCTCCTGAGCTCCACAGATTACCTGTGGCCATGGAATCATCTAATTGCTTTAGGTTTGTTAATCAGTGCTCTCTATAGAGTACGAACTCTGGAGTCCCTCTGTTTCTCTTTGCTCAGAAAGAGTGAGGATGATAAGAGTTCCATCCACCATCTCACATTCAATGCTCCTTATCTTATGTGATTACCCACAGAACTAATGGTCACAGAAGAGTAGCTATCATTAAAAGAATTTGTTGTATGTATGTATACGGTTCCTTCCCACTGTTACATATAGCTTTTCCTTGCACTGATGGCAATTGCCTGCCTTTGCCTGTCACAGAATGCCTGTTTCTGCAAAGTATTGAAGGAGCATTTGCCTCTTAAATACATATGATTCTTGATTTCTTCTCCCTGCAGTTGTCCTCAGCACTTAAATGAGTGTCCTCTGGTAAGCAGAGCATTTCTCATTGGTTTTTTGGTTTGGGTTTGTTTTTTTTCTGAATCCCTCGGGTATTCCTTATGTTCAGATCACTGTGACAGATGTGGATGACAAGCCCATTGCTGGTAGGACTGTCCTGCTGGAGCTCAATGAAGAATATCTAGCCAACTATACCACCAACAAGAACGGCACTGCTGCTTTTCCCATCGACACATCCAACTTCTTTGATCCCAGTTTAAAGTTGAGAGTAAGTACATACAGGTTTCAGTTTAATTCCTGCAAAAAATGCTTCATTGGAGAGAGGGTTTAGAAGCAATCTGGAAAGTGCTGGCAGTATGCTTTCAGATGAGGAAAATAGTCAATCGGTCTACCAACACCTGAAACTAATATCAGAAAATACCAATGCCTGAGAACTGGCCGCACCTTGAGTACTGTGTCCAGTTCTGGGCCCCTCAGTTTAAGAAGGATGTGGAAATGATTGAGGGCATCCAGAGGAGGCTGGTGAGTGGCTTGGAGCACAAGCCCTATGAGGAGAGACTGAGAGAACTGGAGTTGTTTAGCCTGGAGAAAAGGAGACTCAGAGGTGACCTTATCACTCTCTACAACTTCTTGAAAGGAGGTTGTAGACAGGTGGGGGTTGGTCTCTTTCGCCAGGCAGCAACGGACAGAACGAGAGGACACAGTCTCAAACTGCGCCAAGGAAGGTCCAGGTTGGATATTAGGAAGAAGTTTTTCACAGAAAGAATAATAAAATATTGTAATGGTCTGCCCAGAGAGGTGGTGGAGTCACCATCCCTGGATGTGTTTAAAAAGAGACTGGATATGGCACTTGGTGACATGGTTTAGTCGAGGTGTAGGGCATGGGTTGGACTTGATGATCTTAAAGGTCCGTTCCAACCTGGTGATTCTGTGAACTGGCAGACTGCACCCTAGCAATGTTTGGGCTGCAGTGATTTTCAGCAGCTCATTGTTATTTCTGTTGCTCAGAAGATCTTTGTGCAGCCTTCTTCCCTCTCTGTGCACCAGATGACCTTCGTCACAGACTTCCCCACCCAGCCTCTTTCCCTGCTGCTGCCTGCTTCCCTGCATTTCTGCTGGCAGAGAGATACTCATGCTTGTTGCTACCACATGGTCCTCTCATGTTATCATGCCTTTTCTGTGGTGTGATGGGAACAGCAGAGGAAAGAACAGTGCCATTCTGACTCACAATAAGTCCAAGCAGTTTATACGACCTGTGCCAAGCCTGCAAGAATCTGAAAAAACCTCCCTACTGCAATATGCCATAGGTGCCCAGATACATAAAGATGTCCAGCAGGTCTCCTGTTCTGGGCTGGTGAGGCACAAATTTTTCACACCAGCTCTTGCTTTTGGCTTAAATGGCCCCAGAAATCAGCTTCCCAATAGAATATTCTAGCAGAAAGACACTTTTGCTCTCACCTGCTTCCTGTTTTTTTCATTTTCCATTTTGTTGATTACTCATATATGATTCCTGTGCATAGGTCAGGCAGGCACCAGATGACTGTGCAGACTTCTTCAGCTGGAGGAATGATGATGAGCCCCAAGCCTTATTCCTTGTCCGGCGTTTCTACTCGCGGACAAACAGCTTTGTGAAGATTGATCCAGTGAAGGAGAAGCTCAGCTGTGGCCAACAGCAAATGATCAATGTTCAATATGTCCTGAACAAAGAGAGCTACAGGAATGCTGAGCACACAAATTTCTACTATGTGGTAAGTGCTACCATGACTCCCATCTCTCTTCTTGTTCTGCTGAACACCACAGAAGGCAGAAATCTCCAGACCAAACAGTGGTTACAGATCACAGCTTGATTTGATGGCCTTTGAAGCCTCTCAGAATGCTACTCTAAATCAATGATTTCATGGGGGAAGGGTGAAGGTGCTTTTGATCCTGTCTCATGAGTTTTTGTTATGCCCAGGTGATGAAAAAAGGAAAAATTATACTCAGTGGCCAGAAGCAAGTGAACATCACTGGTGGTAAGTTCTAGAGTGTGTTACTTCAGAGCACCTTTCTGAGCTCTAGAGCATTAGCAAGTTTTGTAAGAAGGTATGAAAGCAAAGAACTGTGGCTAAATCAGGTACTAGGTCTTAAACCCCATCACCTGTCACCACTCACAGTATTGTTTGCTTTTGCTGCAGCATCTAGCCAATCCCCTGTATCATGATCAAATTTATCTTGCTAGTTGAAAGATAAAAGCCTTTGTTGTGACCAAACAGAAAAAAATATAACTTTCTTTTGTTTTATTTCTTGACAAGGAATATTTATGGGTTCGCAGTTATTCTGTGACATCCTAATCTTCACCAATTTAAACCAGTTTAAAACTTTTCAAAGTTAGAAAATATGACGTATCCCATTTGACATGGATATTTAACAGTTAAGTGCTTGGAATTCATTGTACTTTCAGAAGTCTTCAAATAGCTACAAATGACAATGATCCTACCAATCACAGCAAACTGAACTTCTTTCTTTCATTGTTAAAAACTTATTTTCTCTCAGAACCTTGTCTATATCCAGCCTTCAGTAGTGGCTTAAGTAAGCCTCACTCCACATACAGGACTTGCTTAGTGCTTCCCATCTTTGGTCTCAAAATTAATTTCCTGGCCCTGTTCTAGCATTTGTCATCCATGTAGATAAAAACTTTGTATTTCTTAGTGTTAAGAGAGCTCTCCCTTAGCTCAGGAGATTGGCCTGTCTTCTCTTGTGTAGGACATTCTAGATGTGAGATCCAAAGACAGTTGTGCACAGATTTTCTTGTCAGATTTCTACTCAGCCCAGACCCCTCTCTGCAAAGCACCCTACTTTCATTACTTTCCAGTTTGTTTTTATTGTCTTGCTAATGGCATCTGTTTCTCAGCCACTGCAAGATGGATTTTCCAATATCCAGCTTTCCTATAATTTAAAAGTGCTGGTATGCCATGAATAAGTATATGGCCCTTCCATCAATGCTGAGTTTTTCTAATCCCTTTTGTTGGCTTCTCGTCCCGTGTTCCATGTTCCTTCCACAGCTCCCAAAGGTACGTTCTCCATCACACTGACTGTCACTGAGAAACTTGCCCCCAGTGCCAAACTGTTGCTCTACACAGTGCATCCTTATGGGGAGATAGTGGCTGACAGCACTTGGATACAGAGCGATGTATGCTTCAAAAACAAGGTAAAAGTCTTTGCTTTCTTATCAAGGGCTCTATCAACTGTCTTTTTAATATGAGAACAGTTAGGGAATGACTTCATCAAGAGCCCTGCACTCGGGTTGGCCTTTAGGAATGGAAAAGGTACAGGTGTGCCTGGGGACATGAGGAGCTGTCCCTGGAATTGACATGTATTCTCAGACCCAGGAAAACCATTCTGAGCCGAGTGGGGAGAGGGCAGTGACTGGGATTACAGAGGTGGTGAATTTTCACAGAGCAGGGATTCAGAAGGGCCATCTAGTGCCACGAGCTTTGCCCCACAGAGAGCAGAGTGAGTGCCGGTGAGAGGTGAGATTTAGGGCTGTGTGCCAAGCTGATTCTCCTCATTTCAATGTGATTGTATTGGATATATTAATTTCCAGCTCCAGCTTGAGTTCTCTGAGAAGCAAGGTCTCCCTGGCTCTAAAGTCGGTCTCCACCTTAAAGCTGCTGCCAACTCCTACTGTGCCCTGCGAGCTGTAGACCAGAGTGTCCTTCTTCTTCAGCATGAACGAGAGTTATCTGCTGAGACAGTAAGCCACATCCCAAGTCCTGTGTTCTTTTGACCTAGGAACATCCACAGTGACATTGTAATTCCCAACTGTTATGCCTCTGCTGCTGTCTGTATTTTCACTTTTCCCTTGCAAACAGGCATCTCAGTGATTAAAAACCATCTATGGCAGTTGTAAACCTCAAAGACAGAAATTCATAGTGGAACATTTGCTTTTGGAATGCATGGCCATGTAAGACATATCTCAAGAGTATGTATAATGTAAATCCTTGAAAGCATAGTTGCATAGTTCCTCCCTGATTATGTCAGAATTCCATTTTACGACTCAAATAGGCCTTGGGCCCAGAACAAAAGCTGTAGATGTGAGCTAGTGTCTTATTGGGCTCCTGCTTCCTGTACCTGAGGGACATAACTCTCTGCGTTTTGCTCAAATTTACCCCACAAAGCTGTTGCAGCTCAGAAGGAGGATGATAAAGGTCTTCTTATGTATCACCAGCCAAATTGTTTATTCATTTCCAGTTAGGAAACACTAGGCAAAGCCACCACAATGTGCAGAATTGTGCAGGGGCCATCGTAAGCCTCACATATATGTGCTTTTGCACCTGCCTGGGACCTTCCTTGTGTTTATACTATTTGTTCTAATCTCCTAGGTGTACTACAAGCTTCGTGTGAGTGATTTATATGGCTATTACTACAAGGGGCTCAACCTGGAAGATGACAAGCAAGAGGCATGTACCCCAGTCAAAACTACCTTTTTGGATGGCTTGTACTATGAACCTGTGAATGTCAGTCGTGATGGTGATGTCTACAGAATTTTCAGGGTATGTGCTTTGCGTGGCTTTTTAAATGGGAGGTATTACAGAAGAATTCATGCATATTAGCATTCAACTTTCTCAGGTGGTGTTATAAGTACTAAGAGAAGGCATCTGCCTAAAGTTTCCAAACTCCCAGTTTCTGCCTTCATATCCCTCCTGCTTCAGGAAGCCTAAAAATCAGTACTGGATAGATTCGCTGGGATCCTGCCTATGCTTCAGCATGTATTTCCTAAGCAGGACCATGACCTTGGCTCATGATCTCAGGCATTCCTAGTAAATATCTGAGTTTGTGATATAGGCTGCTTGGTTCCTGTTACACTTGCCTCCACTTTCCACTGGCCCTATAGGCTAAGATCTGACATAGGTCCCATCATTACTGATCTTCACAGAACAGCAGGTGTCACTGCTCCATAAGAAAGACATAGAGAGTGTAGAGAGAGTTGTGACATTCAGGTTTGGAAGGGTGGGATGCGAGGAGGGAGGAGAGAGATGAGCTATGATAACCCAGATAGGATGCACTGCTGGCTAGTGACGTGACCGATTCCTTCACATGCAGGATATGGGCCTGAAGGTTTTCACCAATTCTGTGCTACGGAAGCCAGTTCTGTGCAATGAAGACAGATCAGATAAAGAAGATTATCCTGTCTATTTTGACCATGCTGGTGGCTATGGTTCAGGTAAAAGAAGGTTCATGCTGTATCTCCAGTCCCAGTCTTCCTGCTCTTCAAAACTGTTGCTTTTATAAGATAGCAGCCAGCATGTTGAGGTTTTGGGGTTTTTTTGGAATTAGTCTGTGTCCCAGTTTGTTTCTAGTAATCTCTTTCTGACAGTCTTTGCAGTAGAGTCAACTCTCTCTTACTTTGGAACTCTGAGGCACCCCCATGCTAAATAACTTCTTGAGCATTACAAGTGAGTCCATGGCAAAACTGGAAAGTGAGAAAGCGAACCTTGGTTCCTAATATCAGACCTGTAGTTTAGCTGTATGGGAAAATGTAGTTTTCCAATGGACTGGATATTCAGTTTTAACTACTGAACAGGGTAAAAATGGTTGAGTTCTCAGAGAAGTTTGTAAAGCATTAGAAGTTTTGGTGACAATGCTGGCTACTGTTTTCTACTGACCTTGTGGTAGAGGGTGGGGAACATGCCTTTCTAACTGGATGATGAGACCCTTCAGTATGAAATGAAGTGAAATGTCTTGTGAAATAGCTAAATTTTCTAGTATTTTCCCCTGGGAAAAGGAAGTAGATAAGAAATTGTTTCTTCACATACCCTGTATCTGTTAGAATTCTCCCCTTTTATGGGAAAAAAAAAAGAATGGGAAAATGCTCAAACAGGATACTTAGTATTCATTTATGGTGTTAAGCATGCCGGACAGCAGTTCGGATTCTTTTGGCCTGACCTTTCTATTGTACTTTAACCATAGCCAATAATCTAGATGAGTCAAGGATTCTTTCTGGAGCTAGAACTGTTCGAAAATTCTTCCCTGAGACCTGGATTTGGGATCTGCTTCATACCAAGTAGGTATTTTTATTTTCACTTCTTACAGTGTGGTTTTGAGTTTATACATGTTGCTGAAATGAATTCTGGGCAGAAGCCATGGAACATATGTCTGCTTTGTAGATTCAAGTCTCCTTTTCTAATCTTGATCAATGACTGTTGAGATCCCAACCTTGTACACAGCGTTAAACCTACTTGAAGTGTGAATAACATATGTTCTGTGCTCCTTCCCACATCCTTCTGCTGTGGAGAAAGAATAAGGGCTAAAAGTAAAAAAAAAAGCATTTGTTTTGGAGAGAGCAGGAGCAAAACTTGTTGTGTTTCATCCAATGTTTAATTCAGCAGCAAAACCTCAGGTTATTTTGGTTATCTTTCCAGGCTATCACAGCATCTGCAATAAGAATATCTCCATCTTAGCAATACATCCAAGGGCTGTTCTAGAACATTAATCTAAATGTACTAGTTCTAATCTGTATGTTTGGGGATTATTGTATTTAAACAAATTGTATTTCTAAATTTAAAAAGCTGAGTATTCTTCCAAGTGTTTTCAACATGTAGTTCAATAGCACCTTCACCTTTACTTCAGCTTTATAACTGTTTTAAATATAGAAAGGTATCTTGCAGAAAGCGAGACAAAACCACTTTTGTACTAACTCAAGTAAGGAGCCAGTTCTATAATTTGGCTTTAAAATGCCAAAGATCACCTCTTATTCTGTTTTTCTTGTTTCCCTCAGTTCCAGAGGAGAGGCAAATGTCTTTTACACCATTCCTGACACCATCACAGAATGGAAAGCCAGTGCATTCTGCATGCAGGATGATGCTGGCTTTGGCATCTCTTCACCTGTTTCATTGACAGCATTCCAACCATTCTTTGTGGATCTCACCTTGCCATACTCTGTTATTCGAGGGGAAAAATTTAATTTAATAGCCAATGTTTTCAATTACCTCAACAAATGCATCCAGGTATATCAAGTTCCCTTTTACTTCCTGTATGTTTTGTCTGTTTCTCTGGCAACCTGGCATTCTCCTGCATAATGCACCAGAAATGCAGAAACAAGTGTCTAACACTTCAGCTTGATACATTACTCTTACACTCTCTCTCCCTGGACACATGACTGTGTCATAACCCTAGAAAATGTGCCTGATGATAACTGTGGCTGGTCCACAGAAGATAAGAACTTGATCCTTATCCCTGTATAATTTACTACTTCTTTTTGCTCCTGAAGGAGGAACTGGAACATGGAGTTTGGGTTCTGTGCTGTTCAAAACACAATATATGCTAAGTATGTTGCATGTAGCAGTAACTCATAACTTGACTAACTGGCACAGACACCTTGGTATCCTCTGGGAAACAGTTACTGACAGTGGGCAGAAAAGAGACAGCTTTGCTGCTTCCTCAGAGAAGTGCCCTGTCCTTCTGTCCTGTTACCATCCCACAGATTCAGATGACAGATAGTTTCTCTAGGAGGTCTCCCTTGCTCTGCAGCCTAGCTTTAAGGGCAGCCTACTTCATCTGTAATCTTTCTTCTTCCTTCTTTGTCTCAGATCAGTGCCATACTAGCGAAGTCAAGTGACTACAACGCAGAAATCCTTTCACCAGAGGGCAACACAGCAAAGGTGTGTGCCAATGAAAGAAAAACCTATATTTGGGCAGTTAGCCCCAAAAAACTCGGTAAGTTTGTCTTTTCATCACACTGATAAATCCCTGTTTGATCTTTCTTCTTCTCTTACTCCTACTTTTTAATGCAGTATCAATAACTCACAGGCAGGCATTTCTGGACAGCTCCATTTATTGCTCCGTGAATTTAGTATTGCATCTCTGCTGAAGCTCCCTTAGACACACTGAATGAGCAGTGAATTGTTCTGATGTTCTATCTCTTCTGATTTTTCATACTTAATTTCCTGTCTATTTTAGAACTAACTCTCCACTTCCCACATTATGTATGAAATACTGGCAGAATTTCATGTGCCCATGATCTTTCAGCTGACATTTTTGCACCTAAGCAGCTGCATTCAGTATTAATAAAATTTGCCTATAATTTTGGATCAGATTTCCACAGGCAAAGAGGACATTGCTCTTCCCCAATTTTACAGCTGTGTCAATTTACACTGCCTTCAAGTCAATAGTGTCTTTTAAAAAAGCAGTTAGAACAGCATGCATGTATAACTGCCCCAGTACCTGAAGTACAAAAAGCTTTTAAGTAGCAAAGATTCTTCTCAAAATGAACCACCGATGGACCTTTCTAAAATCCTAAAGTCAGTGTGAATGATTCCCTTCAAACTCACTGAGAAAGATGCAAAATTATAGTGGGATGAAAACTGGATATGCAGCAAAATAATATTGCAAAGCTGAAAAAGAAGCTGTTGTTTCTGCCTGATAACTCTGATAATGCGTTTTTTTCCAAGTAAAAAGCTTCTTTGGATTTCTAGTTTGCAATGATTGAAAGGGTGAAGTGAGCAACACCTCTACAGCTGCTCACTGCAGGCTTGCTCCTCAGTGCTGCAGCAGCACTGAGGCTGCTCCTCACTGTTGTCTCTCAGTTAACAAATTCCATCAGAAGGAAAGATGCAGCAGAGCTTTAACTATTGCAACACTGCCCTATGCCAAAGGAAACAGTAATGCTAAGAGAGGTGGAAACTGACAGTACTGTCATTTTTTTTGGCCAGGATCATCATTCCTCATACTAGGGCCCTAATCTACCACTCCTTGCCAGTAGCAGACAGATGTGGCACCTCCATGAAATTTGTTTTTACTGGCTGCCTTCAGAGAGAATATATTTCTCAACAGTTCATCAGCCTAGAAGAGGCAGTGAAAATCAGGGATAGCTGTACCCATTGAAGATAACTCGTTTCTTGGGTTGGTGGGTGGCTTTCCAGGTGAGGTGAAATTCACGATTACTGCTGAGGCCAAACTGAATACTGGAGGTACTGGAAACAGCACATCCCCAGAAGAGGAGACAATTCGCAGTGACACCCTGATTCGAACTCTGCTTGTTGAGGTACAGCAGGAAATCTGATCATGCTTTCTGCTCTGTGGGAACTGCAATTCCTATAGCTGTGAAGCAGTTAGCAAGTGTGAGGAGGCAAGTCAACTGACACAGGTGGAGCTGCGTAGGCTGCTTCACATGAACATAAGAGTGTAAATCACAACAATCAGTGGCATCCACTCTCTTCCTGCCACCATCTCCTTCCTGGGATCCTATGTCTGAGTGTACATGTTCTGACACCCCACAGATGTCAGTAGAGATGTAGGCAGAAGGGAGGAGGTTCTATACCTTACCTAAAAATGCCTTTAGCCTGTGACTCTAATACTGTAGAGGGGGAATGGAGGGCAGATATAAAAGGACAAAGGTTTATTTTGAGAATCATAAAGCAGATCCCACATACAATTGGTTAGACAGAGTCCCTCTTATAGGCTGGCAATGTCTATTTTATAACTGCTTTCTAAGAAGGAAGTTGTTCTGGACAGAATGTTGTGTAAAAGAGAGGGAGCCATGGATCAAAAGATATCCTAGTGGAGATAGAGTAGGACTGGGTTCAAGGGGTGCACTGTTTGGATAGCCACATGGGCAGACTGCTTTACACTGTTAAATTGTCATGGCTACTTAGTGATGTTCTACATTTTTCTTCTCTTCCTGACCAATTGCCTGCAATCAAACAGGCTGAAGGCATTAAAAAGGAATTGACTCAGAGCTCCCTCGTCTGTACAAAAGGTAAGGTGAGGTCATTCATTCATTCCAGGCAGTCAGTGGAACTGCTTCAGTGTCTTGCAGGCTTTGTCCTACAAAACCAGAGGCGCCTTCCAGAGCAGGAAAGAGGGTTTCAGGGTCAAGGTGCTGGGCTACAATTCAGGCTTTTCAGAGATACCTTGCAATGAGTATCTCTGAAAGACATTCGTTGTGCAAGTCTCTGCAGCATTTTCTTTACCCAGGCTCCAGATTTTAACAGTGACTGTAGTAATGCTTACAAAGTAGAGAGTTCTAGAAAAAAGAGGATTTTAACAATTATTCTTGTTACATTTTCTCATCAGGCACAACAATCTCTGAACCAGTGTCTCTCAGCCTGCCAAGAAACCTAGTGCAGGGATCAGCCAGAGCTTATTTTTCCATCATTGGTAAGTTTAGTACTTAGACTAAAAGCCAAAAGTAAATGGCATTCCCTAGTGCTGCACCAAGTGCCATCATGTATACACATGCAGAACTAATGGGAAGTTGAGGAAATACTTGATTTTAGAGAAAATGTTTCCTACGTCACAATTCGGTCATATCGAAAGAGGACAAAATACGCAAATTACTCCAATTTAATATTGCATTTCAGATTATATTATATTATCATATCCTGTTCTCTGTAGTAAAACAGTTAACTCAGCTGAAAAAGTAGAAAAGGCAGACTTCTTTGAAAAAATCATTTTGCTTTCTTGGAAAGAATACATCAGAACTTTGCTGACTGCCTCATTTCACATTTATGCTTTTGCATAACTTTGGCAAGTTCCCACAGAACAAAACTTTCAGGTCCCAGTCAACTCTACAAATCACAAGGTCATTATTGAGACTGACAGTTCTCTTCAGTGACAATTTTATGAGGTTCTGAACTCAGATTGCTTTCCAAATAGAGGGTTTTTTCATGCCTGAGCCAGTGTGAAGTGTGCTGATACTGTGCAATACAGCCTCTGTAGCCCATCAGCATCATACCCCACACATTGTTCTCACATGTACACACAAAATGAGAAGCAGGTTGTAAAGGGCAGGGAAAAATCTAACCCTTCTAAGGGCTCATTGGTGTTTCTCAGAACCCATGCCAGCCAGTACTGGTGTGTAATGTTGTGTAAGAAAAACATGTTTAAACTGAAATGACTTCTTGTTCTTTCATTCTTCAGGAGACATTTTGGGTACAGCCTTGAGGAACATGGAGAACCTCCTCCATATGCCTTATGGTTGTGGAGAACAGAACATGGCTTTGTTCACACCCAACATCTATGCCCTGGATTATCTGAATAAGACTGGGCAGCTGACTGAAGAGATCAGAGTCAAGGGTACTGGATATTTATCTACAGGTGAGAAGGTTTCAGATTCTTCCATTTAATGTGATTGTGTGCATGAAACTCTTAAGGTCTACATGGTGAACACTCATCTCTGAATTCTAGCACCACATTTACTGCATTGGAGCATGCAATGGCAGGACCCCAAAGTAGCATGTCATACTTCCCACAGCAAAAGCACCTAGAATTCATAGTAGGTGACATTATTCACCAGACATACATTACTTAGTAGTAAATTAAAAAGTCTTACTGCTTCAGTTGAATTATCAGCAGAACTAGTTCTTTTCTGTGATTAGAAATATGTCTTTTTTATTGTGTTTTTAGGGTACCAAAAACAGCTATCATACAAACACCGGGATGGATCCTACAGCTCTTTTGGGAAGCGAGATACGGAAGGGAGTGTATGGTAAGTGATGATGCTTTCTATTTCCCTGGTGCAGGATCCTTAGGCTTTGAAAAATTATCAATATTAAGTGGTTCTTATTTTTAATAGACCAAATGGACAAAGCTCAATTAATTTGGATTCCCTAGTAAAGGAGAGATTAATAAACCAGAGAGAGTGCAACAAGAGGGGAAGATGACTGGGGCTAGAATACATAATATTCAAGGGGAGGTCTAAGGAACTGGGTTTGTTCAGCCTGTAGAAGAGGAGAGTAATGGGAAAACTGAGTAAAACTTTCTGCTACCTACATGGGGACTGTAGAAAAGAAAGACACACTCTTTTCAGGATGCACAGAGTAAGAACAACAGTTTGTCCTTATTCAAGTTGCAACAGGGAAAACTCCAACTGAATAGAAGGAAAAAAAGAACAGTTTTCCCCAGGAGGAGGGTAAGCACTGAGACAAATGCCCAGAGAGGATGTGGATATCTATCTCTGGAGATTTTCTCAACATGATCAAAGAAAGAACTAGGTTGTCCCTAGTTCAAGCAAGTGGCTGGACTGGAGACTTACAGAAGTACCTTCACACCTAGTTTAATTCATAATTCTGTTACTTAAAATTAGAAATTACTATCCTGAATCATCAAGCTGTGTCTATACCCTTGTTCTGAAAGAATAGTTTCAAGCACAGCAATGGAGAAACCTCAGGTCAATTTTTAACTATCTTATTTATTTAAACTTACAGAACACTTGTTTCTTTTACCTCAGACATTGCAGAGTTCATTCAATGTAATTTTTTTGTGCACATCCAGTTGCTGGTAAACCTTCTTGGTCTTGTTCACACCTTACCTGCTTTCTGTTTCTGATTCACTTACAGGCTCACTGCCTTTGTGTACAAGTCATTTGAACAAGCCAAACGCTACATCTACATTGATGACAAAGTCCAGTCTCAAGCTTTGATCTGGCTGGCAAGCAAGCAGAAGTCAGGTGGCTGCTTTGAAAATGCTGGGTCACATTTTAACAATGCTCTGAAGGTAACTGAGACTAGTATAGTTCCACACTTCCAGTCCTGCCATTGGGATTGATCTGGATCATGTCTTCCAGACGCAAGCTTATGACCATACCCTTACTCTTTCTGGTACTATTCTCTTGTTTCTATCATATACAAGCAGGGAATGATTCTTATGTCTGCTGTTGACAATGTGATAGAAACAAGCAGAACTGCCTGAGTTAGAAGTCTCAGGTTTTATTTTTACTATTGTGTTATGTGTTCAGCCACAGGCTATAATGTGCTTTATTGCATACGCGCAAATCCAGAAAAACACATGAAATAATTTTTGGCTTTATCCTGACTGAACTTGATCTTTCTTGTTCCTGTGCACACAGGGATACAGAAATTACTTCTGATCTCAAATCTAACTGGTGTCCGAATGAATTATTATGAATCAATAACTATGAATTAAATAATATTTTATTTCTTTCTGTGCTGACCGTTTCTTTGCTTGTTTTTCCTTCAGGGTGAAGAAGAGGGTGAATACTCACTCACTGCCTACGTTGTAGCAGCATTGCTGGAGGCCGGACACTCTGCTGCGGTAGGTATTTGATGATGTTATGCTCTATTAGTCCAGTCAGCCATTTGTCAGTGTGCAAGTTATAGTTCTCACATCTGTACTCTTGAGCAATACAAATTGTTCTTGGTAAATACTAATTGCTGGACATTAGGGTCATCTGAGGAAATTTATTTCCAGAGCCCTGCCATTGCCGTAAGTATTTGATGAGTGTTACAAATCGGTTCCTATGGGTTAATTTGAAAAATCCCTGAGGAATCAAGTTGGTAGTCTATGTAGATGCAGAATCCAGACTGAATTTGCTTACCCCATCCACAGTCCAGCTCAGGAAAAGAACCAGTGATCTGTTAGTCTGACCATGCTGCCTCTAAACAAGCAAAGAAAGAAGGCAGTACCATTAGAAGGGCATTTTTTCATAGGATACACAATGTAGGCACTTAAACATAACATGGATCATGTATATTCTTAGCATGAAGGCTCAGTTATGGCAGTTTAAGCAGTGGTGGAAGTATTTAAAGAGAAGCTGATCCACAAATCCAAGTATCTGACAATCCTACTATGTTTTGCATTATCAGCATCCTGTGGTCCAGAATGGCATGAACTGTTTGGAGACTGCATTTAGCAATGGAGTCCACAACCTGTATAACCAGGCTCTCTTTGCCTATGCTTATGGCTTAGCTGACAAAGAGGAAAGATACCAGTTCTTCCTTGAGAAGCTGGACAAGACAGCTACTAGAGATGGTAAGTACAGGATGGTCATGATACAGGCAATACAGCTGATTGAAGCTATCTGAATACAGTTTTCTCATTCATGCTGCTCCCCTCCCATTTCATGCCTGCTCTGCTACTGAATTTATCTCTATGAACTTCTCTGTCTCTCTTTCTTTGCTTCACAAAAGATGGAGCTGTGGCCTGATTTTCTCAGAATTATGGAATACAGGGAAAGACCTCTGGATGTCTCAGTCCAAGGTGGCGAAAGACTGCCTGGTTTCTCCAGTAGCCTCTTCTACACACTGAACAAACCCAGTGCCCTTAACTGTGTCATGTGCTCCAGTCTGCTACTGCTTTAGCATCACTCTTTGACTAATGCAGCCTCCTTTTATTAATTTCTTTTCCATCCCCTTCTGTTTTCAGTCCTGGAACTTTTCTAGTTCAGGACACTGATGGCTGAAAAAAATTCAGGGTAAAGGCAGAGAGGGAATTGTGCGCCTATCTCCCAAGTGATGCTGTAGTGAATTAACCAGCAAGAGATTTTTCCATGCAGTGAATTAACCAGCAAGAGATTTTTCCATGCTTTATACATCCCACTCTTCTGTTTTCAGGTGCTTCAGTTCACTGGCAGAGAGAAAAGAAGCCACCAGCAGAACATTCACCTGTCTTCTATCCCCGTGCCCCTTCTGCTGAGGTTGAAATGACCAGCTATGTGCTCCTGGCTTTGCTCAATAAAGCAAAACTCTCTCCAGAAGATTTATCTTACACTTCTCACATTGTGTACTGGCTTGTCAAACAGCAGAACCCATATGGTGGTTTCTCTTCCAGCCAGGTAACAACTGGGTGTGATTGCCCCAGAATTTGTATCGTGTCTCCTTAGCTCTTTACAAAGTCCCCCTCCATGTATGAGCACTGACAAAGCATCAGGGAAATAGGAGCTGTGCTGTCTCACGCACCATCTTACAGCTGGGGATCTAATTAGGAATCGTGTTGTTCTTTTCAGGACACTGTCGTTGCTCTCCAAGCTTTAGCCCAGTATGGATACCTCACCTTCTCTAAAAACAGTCTTAACACAGTCAAAGTCAACCTCATGGAATCCCCCAGTAAGACTTTCCAGGTGGATGACAAGAACCGCTTCTTGCTGCAGCAGGCTTCCTTACCTGCTATTCCAGGGAATTACAGTGTGGAAGTGAACGGCACTGGCTGTGTCTATCTGCAGGTAAGCAAGCTGGAAACTCAGCACCTCTGAGAACTAAGCAGGCGGTCCCCTGTACCTCATTCCTCTCCGTACCTCATGCTAAAGCCACAAAAGCCTCTAAGCCTGTGACCATCTCGCGCTTCCCATCTCTTTTAGACCACACTGAGATACAACATCCATTTGCCAAAAAAAGTTGCAGGATTTTCTCTCTCCGTACGGCCGGCCAATGTATCTTGCACAAGCAACTTCCCACCAAAGTTTGACCTTGTCATCTCCGCCAGGTAACTTCCTCTTATTGGCAGACCCCTTTGCATTCATAGTTCATTAAGGCATCAAAGGGCTGCAGGAAGACAAAAAGGATCATTGGGAGCTGAAAATGTAGTTCACTGGCCTCCTTTCCATTTGCAGACCAGACTAACAGAACTTTTCTCATTTTAGTTACACAGGAAACCGCAAAGTCTCCAACATGGCTATTATTGATGTGAAGATGCTCTCGGGTTTTGTTCCTGTAAGGTCTTCCCTGAGAAAGGTAAAGAATGAGAGGAAAGTGAATGGCAAACACTGAAAATGTAGGAAGTAGATAAAAATAGTCTCTGGTTAGCAAACTGGAGCCCCATGGGAATTCTGCCAAGTCTCTGGGTACAGCCTTCTGTCACATATTCTGTATATCAGGCATATAGATGTTCATCTATTGAACACAAATCTGTTAGGAGCTGCCAAATCCAGTAGCCCAATAGATGTGAGACTGCTTCAGCTTCATATCCCCAGGTACAGCCAACAGCAGTCTGTGTATTCTCAATAGGCTAACATGCATATCACACACATCTACATACCTACAAGGCTGGCCACACAGATCATAAGAGACATGAAAGACAGCATTTACACAAACACAGCACAAATGACCTTATTCTGTTTCCTTTCCTGGGTAACCAGACTGAAAGCTCATTTGTAGGAAAGATAAACATACATATATATATATATATGAATGTATACACATGTACATGTATGTACATGCAAATATGCAATGTGGGCCCCTCTGGTAGCTGACTTTAGATACCCAATCTGCCCAGTAGCTGCCTCTGGATCCTTGTTCTACCCAGTTGCTGGCACCTGGACATATGCACCCCCAAGGCTGTAGGAGCACTCTAGAGTACCCCCAGCACTAACATATATTCATGGTGGGTATCTCCAGTAAACGGCTTACATACCCATAATGTATCTTCAGTAAATAGTAAACATGCAGTCTCTGCAGCAGCTGGGCTTGGCCTCCCAGTTGCCTCTTGCAGACACATGCACACACCCTAACAAACACAAAGGAGTCTTTGCTAGCTGGTCAAACCCAATAGCCTGACCAGTTTCTGCTTCCAAGGTCTGGTCTCTCTCGTAGCTGAATCAGATCCTCTGGTATCTTCAGTATTTGGCCAAGACTTCAAGGATTCAAAAAGAAGAATGCAATTCACTGTAGAGTCTGCTCATAGCTTGGTACACTTGTACCTTTTTTTGGCTAGAACTGTGTAAGATTCATAACTTTACCTTGGAAGATTTTTCCATTAGGATGTTACACTGACATCTATTCCTTTTCATAGGTACTTGGGGAAAAAAAAACAGCTGGTTTTAAAGTTTGGAGTATTTTGGGTTGTGCGTTTTTGTAGAAAAATGATTTTGCTCATATGCTTTTCTAGCTTTTTTTAAACATTTGAGTTCTTTTTAAATATACAATGGACTAGCAAGTCAGCTTGAGCTGCAGAAATATCGTGCAAGTCTAAATTCTCACTAAAATGAGAGCATTCAAGTTAATGCTGAAGTCACATGCACCAAAGCTGACTGGTGAAACTGTTTATCATTGTGATTGGCTTGCGCTCACTTTGTTGTGAAAATGCTCTACTTGCGTTTCTCGTTTTGCCCAAGAGATGTCAGAGTGGCACAGGAGGAGGATGGCAGCCACTTTAATCGTGTTTTGCTATGGAATAGTTATTTCTAAGTGTCCTTGGCAAGTCTCCTATGTTAACATTGCTATTATTTGCCTTATTTAAAGCTTCAGTACCAGAATTCTGTTGTGGATCGTGTAGACATCAAGAACAACCACATCTTTTTCTACCTTCAGAAGGTAAGTTTGGGAGGTTTCTTTTTGGTGTCATTAAAATGGAAGTTTAAAACAGGATCCCAGATTCAAACAAGTATATCTCATTAATAGCAGATTAGCAATACATGTCTTAAAGATGTAAAGGGGTTTCATTCAGTCCAACATCATACCTTTATATACAAAATAGTTGTAGTCTACAGTGAAGCAATAAGCATTTATTGCTTTTTGTGAAGAATGCTGCATGATTAAATAGCATTTCTCAAACATAGCTAAATTGCAGTCCATATTGCAAAAGTTTCCAATCCACATAATATTCTTCAGCCCCCCAGTGATGCTTCTCATCAGTTAATCTGAGAGTGTTTTACAGGAAGTCAGTGTCGTCCCCTCCCTTTTAGAGAGATTTATATATGAAAAGAACAGTTCTTCCACATCAGTGACATTGATAAAGGGAACGAGAGAGGAGAAAGATGAAAATCAAAACACAGGAAAACTTAACTTAAAATATCAAGGGAGGAAGCAAAATGAAACAGTAACAGTATCTACCTCTCAAATAGTAATTCTTATGGTCTCCAAGAATCTAGTAAGGAAGATTGGAGGAAGAGCAGGGCACCAGTGATGCAGAAAGTTCTCCAGAGCCCTTGTCCGTGGCTCCATTCCTATAAAGTGGTCAGCAAGATGAAAACAAGGACAAAGGGTGAAGAGAGCAGGGATACACAGGAGGAAGTTTGAGAAGCTGAGGAAGCTAAGGCTAGAGGAAAGTTTGGGGTATATAGCAGCAAGAGTGTGGACTGAGGAACAGAATCACAGGGAAGGACAAATCTTAAGCTCACAGTGATTTAAGAAAGAAAAAGGAGGAGAAGATTTATAAGGGTGCTGAAGGTGATTTTAGCTGGGAAAAGGCAAGGAAAGAAACTATGGCAACTTTCAATGACAAGATGAACGCTGATGTGCTGGAAGCTGAAGTAACCAAGGAATGGCTGGGATAATTGGCAATGGAAATACAAAGAGAAAGAAAGAAAAGAACACACAATTTTAGCAACAAAGCTTATTTAACAACAGCTTTTAAACAATCTGATTTGATATCAAGTTTACAATCTGGAGAGAGCTGAGAATGGCACTTAGTCACGCAGTCTGACCCAGAAATGCCTTCTTCAACCTTAGCCTCAGGGTAGATACAAGAAGAAAAAGTCCAATGCATTTTCTTGTTTTGCCATTTCCAGGTTTCCCAGAAGGAAATTAACTTCTCCTTCAGTGTGGAGCAAAGCCTGCCTGTCTTGGATATCAAACCAGTGCCAGTACATATGTATGATTACTATGAAACAGGTAGGTGACCTTAGTAGGCCTGAGCAAAACCAGTGAAATCAATGTATTGATCTCAATATTTACCAGGTGTAGGCAGTGTGTTTTCCCTTGCTCTCTCCATGCAAGCCTCTTTTCTGTTTACTGCATTTGCTACCTTTGTGTCTCAGGACACAAGTGGAGAGCAAGTTGGCACTTCTGCTGGTTTTGATTACTGAATTGCAAAGGGTTTGCAGAGCATGGACAGTTTCTGCCCGTCTTTTCTTTTTCGGCTACATTTCAACATAAAGCAGATTAGAAAGTGGTATGTACGGAGTTCTTTTCCTACAAACTACATGCATAAAGAAGTGTGATTCCACTTTCTTTCCACAGCTTGAACACTACTGTTAAAATCGATAACCCAAATGCAGCAGTGGCCCTGTCTTTCCTGGTGCGGGTTATCTCATATTTTTGCTTTATATTGCCATAGAAGGCTGCTGTCAAGAAACTCTTCCTTTGTGCAGTTTAAATACTTAGGTAGGAATGACAATTCAACTGAACTCAAAAGGAGTTTAAGCACCTAACTAGAAAGTTAAGTGTCTGACCGCCTTTCCCAGTCTGGCCTCACAGGATTACAGTTGCATCAGACATTACTCAGTTATCAGACATTGCCCAGGACAGGTTTCCTGTGCTTTTCTCAAGCGCGGCACAACCTTTGGGAACTGCATCCTAACAGAGTAGCAGCAGTGTCCAGAGAACTGGCCCTGGAGTGCATGCTCTGCCACCTGATCCACATCTTTCATGGTCTCAGCAATTATGTGTCCTGCCAAGCATAGCCAGAGGAGTGCATTGGGTTCTAACTGTGCACCCTGTAACTGAGTGCCTTGACAACTGGAGGACTACCACAACGTCCATCAAATGTTTTCTGGTTCATAATGCATTAATCACAAGTGCACACAAACTGGGGTCAGAATGATTTCTCACTCATAAAAATGTCATCTTCCTTTCTTCTTTCCAGATGAATACGCCCTTGCAGAATACAAATCACCCTGCTCCTCACCTTCCAGCTGAAATTAGATATGTGCCAGAAGAGATAATGGTTCAGAAGGTATTAGACAAGCATTTGTAGAGGAAGGAGAGGATAAGAGATTTGGTTATTTCTGGGAGGGCAATGAAAATCATATGGAAGAATGAGAAATAAGCAAATCCCAAACTGCAGTAGATCAGAGTGACCCATTCTGGCCCATACTTCAAAAGAGCTTGGGGTCAGTGTGGATCAGAAACTCCAGATAAAGTGCTTTTCCTAACAAGGGAGGTACTGTGCAATTGTTAACCCTGACCATTCGTCTTCTTGAAAACCCATGACATACATTCTGGTGAGAGCTTTGTGTAAAGGTAAACTCCCAAAATGTGTACTCATGGCCACAGATTCCTCTCAAGAAACCCAAGATTAGGAGAATAATCTGCTACTGGTAAATGTTCTATAGGTTTTACTTGTTTAGGTCTTTCCACTTATCCTGAAGGAAGATTCTCTGCATAAATTACTTTGATCCTCACCTTTTTCAGTAACTGGACTGAGTGGTTTACAGAAGGCAGAATTCTAGTCACAGGGAGACAACTTTTATGCAGTTTTTGCCTCTATTTAGAAAGCTTCTTTTCAGATGAACAGCTCATATTTTACTGCTCTTTGTAATAAAACCTGATTGTCCATGCTATTTGTCCCTATCTCCACTCCTTGTATCTAGAACTGGTTGCTGTAAGGTATTTCATAAGATAAAAAATTTGTACCTTGGACATGTCAATCAATGACGACATCCTGACATGAGTGACATCTTGTGGCACAGAGTGGGGGTTCTGGCCTACATGGTGGAAGCTTTCTACCCAGAAACTCCAGAAAGAAGTGCATTAGTTCAGCGTAACAGTGGGAGAAACTTGAGAGCTGTGACACAGAAACTCTTTGAAAAGGGGTTAGGGGGGAATGGTGGACCCCATGGAGCCCATGGAGGGAGAAGAATGAGGAGATGTGGACAGAATGAAAGTCGAAGAGAGCCATGAGGAGCTTATGATGGGATGGCAAAGTACAAGAAATTTCCTGTCATGCTTTCTGCATTTAGTGAACAGGTACAGCAGACAGCCACACACACACTGTCATTATCTTTGTCCTGACCAGATCACACTAATGTAAGGACCACAGAAACCAATCATATGTCCATAACAATCTGACCAGACACTTGCCAATTTAATCATAGAATCATAGAACAGCTAGGGTTGGAAAAGACCTTAAGATCATCCAGTTCCAGCCCCCCTGTCATAGGCACGGACACCTCACACTAAACCATGTCACCCAAGGCTTCGTCCAACCTGGCCTTGAACACTGCCAGGGATGGAGCACTCACAGCTTCCCTGGGCAACCCATTCCAGTGCCTCACCACCCTAACAGGAAAGAATTTCTTCCTTATATCCAATCTAAACCTCCCCTGTTTAGCTGCTCTTTATTCAGTCAGGGAGATAGACATATTCCTAGTTTTGGAAGAAACTAGCTTATTTACCATAAAAATGGGCTTCTCAAAGCAGATTTTGATACAAATCAATGTGCCTACTGTAAGGCAGACCACACAATATGAAATGGCAGCAGAGGAAGAGACTTTTGTACACCCTGACACCACTGTTGAGTAGAGTGGTCAAGCTTGCCCTGAAGTGGCTAAAGTGACACTAATCCTATTGCACTGAGGTGTGCAGGAACCTTTGTGTTAAGGGGCAGCCATGAAAGAGACCCACAGGCTCAATGTAATCCCAGAAAGGTACAAAAGAAATTTGGAAGCTGTAGAAGCACATCAAGGATGGCTTAGAAGGGGCCTGTGCAGGACATCAAATGAAACCTCCTGTTCTATGAACCACCCAGTAGAAATCAGAAACTCAAAGCAGGAGACAGTTGCAGAGAAAGAATCTCCACTGTCCTCTCAGGACCTCAGTCTGAGGGATACAAGCTCTTGAAGATGAGCTACAACTGTGAGCAGTGTGTCAAGGTAATGGAAAACACCCAAGCCTGTCCATCAGGTCTGCACTGCAATTGCTTTTTTAGTTCTGAACAATTTACTAAATATTGGTTCTCCTTGCAGCCAAAAGCAATAGATTCTTTATTGCACTGTAAAAGACACTCATCCAGGAGGTTCCCTAAGGAAAGGGCATTGGGTGGGAGAGACAAAAATTAAGGACATTTTACATGAAAGCTGTAAAAATATAACCTACCATCCCCAAAACAACTTCTTTTGTGCTTTGTGTCTTTGGCCAACTTTCACATGCTTTTGAAAAAGAACTGTAAGCTGATTTAGCACCAGGTGTTTCCCCTGAGAAAAGACCACAGAACCAAAAGCCTGAAGGTTGGCAAAGGCTTACTGACATCACCTTTCTTGCTGCATCCAGGACAACAATCTACTGCTTGTCCCTGACCATATGCTAGGGACTGTGCTGAACTCCCAGCCACACCGTGTGAAGCAATAATTTTCTACAGGGGGTTTTCTCTTCCGAGTCACATACCAGCATGCACATATTAGACATACCTACAGACAAGAAGCCTATTCATCAATCGGTTACTCCCAGTACAGGTTTGGCTTGTTGCTCAGAGTTTTCTGCAAGTTCAGACGTGCAGTAGGGTTCCTGTGCTCCAATATGAGTTGGGTTATTGCAGCTTTCTTTAGTCACATACTCTTTATTACAAACCCTACCATCTCTGTAAGTAAAGGAGTTGTGGGGGTGTAAAATCAGGTTGATATTGTCTTGGATAGTCCTTGTGAACCAACTTCTTCTCAGGTTAATATCTCGGATACTATCTAAAATGAAAAGTAGCCTGAACTGTGGCATTTCTAGTCGCATGAAAGTCTTTTTTTTTTTGCCTTGGAAATACGTTTCTATTTCCTCATATGTCCTCTGAAGTGGACTAAAAATGGCTTTGGGCATGTCTTCCCTGTCTCAGCTTGGTCATGCATTAACAGATGCAGATCAATTCAAATCCCTCTGCCCAAATCTGGGTAGGGGAGGCACGAACAATCTGCAATATGGAGATTAACTGGCCTGCTTAAGCATTTCCTTAGTCTGCTTCATCACCAGCTACTCTGACTCTTGTTTGAGTCAAGTCACCCACAGACTTGGGCCTTCTCTCCAGAAAGACAGGGGACTTCACAAATAACTTCTGTCAAAGACAAACACCATTACCACTGGATAGATTGAGGCACAAAGTGTGTAACAACTTCCAGAACTCTCTTTCTGGGTGCTTTTCATGTGCATTTAGAGATGGCATGAGAGAGGGTAAGAGTTTCTGCACATCAGCAAGTAGGAGAGTATACAGCTTGAGAGTGACATTGGGGTCCAGGCAAAAAAAGCAGACTTCAGGAATTTAGCAACGTCAGGACTTAGGACATTATGTGAAGCAGTTGGGTAGCTGTGCTGAAGAGTAGGGCATAGGATATTATGTCTCTTTATGAACTTTTGTCAATTTAGAAGCTGCCTGATGTGAACCAAGTGCCTTAACACCCTCAGGAACCTTAGCCCATGCTCTGGCATATCCCATCTTTCTAAATACACCACCTGGCATTTGAAAGCTTTGGGCACGTAGCAGCTTTTTATGTGGTAGCACTGTGCACACAGGCAAGCCTGAAAGGACACTTTGATGTGTAAAACAACATTTATGGTTACATGTCATGCCATCAGTATTTTTGGGTATTGCCCTTAGGATGGACACAGGTATGGGAATAGAGCTCTCTGCTTTCTTTGGGTTGGATTTAAGCTTTGCTTTATTGAAGTGCAAGAGTAGTTTCTTCCATGACAATTTTGGTGGTGATTGATGAGAGTTTCTACCTTTTGAAAACAAACAAACGACATTCTGGGGAAAGGATATAATGAAGTGAGTGGCCCTCACCTCCTCCAGTTCTGCTCAAAACCCAGAGGTCCTATCCCCAGCGTTTCTGTCCCATCAGAAGCATCCCCTAAGCACAATAGTTGACCCAAAGTCACACTAAAAGCAATGTTTTCATGTTTGTGTGAGACCTCGTGGTGACTTTGCTGTAGACAGAGACGTGATAAGGAATTAGCTATGAATCTGAAGATACTAAGGTGCCAAGCTGATTTTCAGTGACCCCAAACTTCCCCTTGCTCTCCCATACCTGTCACCAGAAAAGACTTCAAGAGGCATCAGTCAGACTGGTTCAATCCACCTTCTTCAGCTGTGTACACTCAGCCTGCTACTAAACAAAAGCCTTTGTTTAATGCCTCCTCAGTGAATGGCCAACTGCAAGACTGGTCAGATGGAAACTGATATGAAATGCAGATTCTTTCAAACGCACAGCATTTAGGTTTTGCCATAAATGTCAAAACCACTAGGCTGAGAGGGAGTGCCTGGGACATTGCCGGCGCTATCTAGCAAGATCTGCATTTTATAGCCTACTTTTACCTCTGTAACTCTTTTACATCCAGCACAACCAGTCACCCAAATTTTTTCTCATGGAGTTTGATCACCTGAATTTGCTGATGCAGGAACTCGGGAGTTTGCTTAACCTCAGCGCAAGTCAGACAGGTTGAACTATGTCCCACACTCTTAGTTCTTTGAGATTTTAATTTCATTTGTTTGCCAGAAGTGAAAACAGTGCTCCAAGGCTATTTGACCTGGGTTCATTGTGGTTTATTTGTATGTATTTCTCTAGCTCATGCAGTAAACTTGAGAAATTTGGTTACTTCCATATTACGCTGTTTCACATTCCTCCCCCTTACATGTCTCTGCATAAGAAACTTTACTTAGTTTATTTATGAGCTCCATAAGAAAGTCTTGATTTTTAAATTATGTGGAACATTAGTTGTTGCACAGCAGGTTACAGCAGAAACCTATCACATGCAGTAACAAGCATGAATCTTGCTATTGTTCAATCAATCAGTTGTACACCACAATTTCTTTCTTATGTGTTTCATTTCTTGTCCACACGGCTGAGCCACCCTACTCTTAGCATTACTTTACCAAAGGGTAACTCCTTCCTGTGGAAAGAACCGGTGAAAATTTACTTGATGTCATGAAGTAAAGAATAGACAAAAGTGGCAAAGCAAGTACAGAAGAAATCTTTAGAGAAACCACATAAGCCTGAAAGATCACTTTGGGAGTGTGAGAGGGTTCTTACTCTTGATGTTTCTGACAAGTCAATAATAGCCATGTTAATGTCATCCTTTGCCACAAGCATTGGATGCAGCTTTTGGGTCCTATCTTAGCCAGTCGATAAAAAGGCTCAATTCCTTTAAGCCTTTTTCCAGTTCTTTGCAGTCAGAGTCATGCAACGATACCCCTGTAGACTTCTTATCCAACTAAAGTATTGTGAAGGTGTAGTAAATCCTCACTGTTCTTTGAGACTGCAGTAAATACATGAAAACCTGAGCCAAAGGATTTTCCTGTTAAAATTGCCTATGAAAAGATGTAACAATTGATTTCAGCTACTGAGCTTTTAGGATCATGTGAACCAATGAAACCAAACGGTAAGGGTTGCCTCTGGTCTCCAAAAATATGTTTTTATTAGGTTCCAGAGACAGTATGTTCACACTCAGTTCTTTAGTTTACAGACAGGCCCTAGTCTTCTGTATGCATATATTTTCTGTAAGAACAATTCCTTGAAATGGCCTGTCTGTTTAAAAGCCTTAATGATAGCCTGAGTATATTTAGCAGGAGCATCTGGTTGCCAGGTAAGACTAGAAAATGCCTCCAACTCAATGGCATCTGCATGAAACCTTCAGCACCTTGTGGAAGCCCGTGATCAGTGCTGGAGGCTCTGCAGAGCTCATGGCCAATAGATTTGCCCTGCTGAATACTGTCCCAGAGCAAACATATTCAACATTACTTGCTCTGCTTCACTTTTCTTGATTTCTGCAATTTGTTGCCAACAATTAAGCTGCAGGGTTTTTTCTTTTAACCTTTATTGCTAGCTGTAGTCATCTATCATGACTTTTCTCATTGTTGTCACTTGATGGTTTTCATTCTTGTTGACACTTAGTTTTGTTCAGTGTGAATGCTTGGAGGGGAGTCAGTGACTTAGCATTGTTTCAGTTATGCTCCTACTGGTTTTACCTCAAACAAAGAGCGATGACACAGACTAGCACAATCTGAGACATGATCCAGTAAACAGTGGGAAGAGTGAAATCATACATGCCCTTAGCTTTCATAGTTATGCAGCCCAGGAAGACTAGGTGAAACTTAGGAAGAAGACATAGAGCACTGCAACTACATAAAATCAGTTGCAGTAGATTCTTACTTGTTTCTTGGATGTATGTGACTCTTACCTTTGACTTTAAGAAGATGCCCACCCCTACATAGAATCATAGAATGCTTTGGGTTGGAAAGGACCTTAAGATCATCTAGTTCCAGCCCCCCTGCCATGGGCAGAAGCACCTCACACTAAACTGTATTGCCCAAGGCTCTGTCCAACCTGGCCTTGAGCACTGCCAGGGATGAAGAATTTACCACTTCTTTGAGCATCCTGTTCCAGTGCCTCACCACCCTCACAGCAAAGAACTGCTTCCTTGTATCTAACTCAAACCTCCCCTGTTTCCGTTTAAACCCATCACCTCTTGTCCTGTTGCTACAGTCCCTGTTGAATAGTCCCTCCCCAGCATCCCTATAGGCCCCCTTCAGATACTGGAAGGCTGCTATGAGGTCTCCACTCAGCTTCTCATCTCCAGGATGAACAGCCCCAACTTTCTCAGCTTGCCTTTGTATGTGGGAGATGCTCCAGTCCCCTGATCATCCTGGTGGCCTCCTCTGGACTTGTTCCAACAGCTCCATGTCCTTTTTATGTTGAGGACACCAGAACTGCACACAATGCTCCAGGTGAGGTCTCACCAGAGCAGAGTAGAGGGGCAGGATCACCTCCTTGGACCTGCTGGTCACGCTCCTGTTGATACAGCCCAGGATACGGTTGCTTTCTGGGCTGCAAGCGCACACTGCAGCCGGCTCATGTTCAGTTTGTCATTGACCAATACATCAAAGTCCTTCTCCGCAGGGCTGCTCTGAATCACTTCTCTGCCCAACCTGTAGCTCTACCTGGTATTGCCCTGACCCAGATGTAGGACCTTGCACTTCACATTGTTGAACTCCATGAGGCTGGCATTGGCCACCTCTGAAGCATGTCAAGGTCCATTTGAATCTCATCCTTTCCCTCCAGCCACACTATACAGCTTGGTATCTTGCTGAGGGTGCACTCAATCTCACTGTTGCCAACAGAAAGTCCATCACATAAAGTGATGGAACTAATTGCCAAAATTATGGAAAAAAAAAAAATCCAACCTTTTCCATCATTTTATTAACAGGTGGGCACTGTGCTCTGACATTAGATGCATTCCTGAGTTTCTGAAAACATGCTTCATGTTTTGCAGTCAGTCTGGGATGAAAATTATGAGTAGAAGGCTTGTTAAATAATTATTTTCAAACTAATTCCAGGCTTCAGGTGTGATGGGGCTACCTGGATCTTTTCTGTCTCTTCCAGGAATGTAAAGTCCTGCCAGTGTCAGCAGAGGGCTCACGAAATAGCTGATAGAACTATAAGCCTGCTGGTATATACTGCAAGAAAAAAAGAGTGACTGGAAGCCAGAGCAAAGAGGAGCCAGTAGAATCAAGAAGCCAGCAAAGTGTTATGTTGAAGCTGAGGCCTTACGTGCAGGAGGCTATGAAGAGAGCACATACAGGAGATAGTGTCTAGCTGCTCCTTCATTTTATTTATGTCAGATAAAGAAAGAGGATTCACTGTGACTTTACTTTTTTGTCCTCGCTGTATCTTCAATGAAGACGTGTTAGAGCATTCTGAACTCAGAGCAGTTCCTGGGGTACAGCCACTGATGCAGCTGGAGCACAAACCACACACACTATTCCCCAGGTCTCTGGTTGCTGTGCCTATCAATTTCTAGTGTCTGGATCCTACTGAAGCCAGTGTGAACCTTCCTTTCCACCTGCCTGTGTTTTGGTAGAATTCAGAGTCTGCTGAACACAGGACTGTTAGGACCCATGGCTCTGGTGTCACAGCCAGATATGCCATCAAGTTTTGTTCCCAACTGACACACTCTGTCTTAGAAAGAAGTCAGTTGAGTCATGTTTTCTTACACTGATGCTATAGTTGGAAGGATGCTTGAGGACCTTAAAACTATCATGAATAAACCTTCCCTTTAACTTCCAGTGTGAGAAAAGGTCACTCATCTGCTTCCACTTCTTCCAGAAGTTCCAATGGGATCCATCTGCTGCAGTCTGTGGGAATGTGATGGGAGAGACTCTGGAGGCTTTCCTCAGAGGTGTGAACAGCCAGGACTCTACCACTGCTTCACATAATAGCAAAGCACTTGCGTTCCCCTCAGGTTAGCAACTAGGGATGACATTAGACATGGATGTGATGCTTCAGTCACCCCCTTGTCTGCATCCACTGATGTACAACAGACAGTTTTGCCTAGCACTGTTTGTTTATGACACCATAGCCTTAAAATACACCTAGTTCTTTGCAACGAAAACTTTCTCTGACTTCCCATTTGCCTGAGGCCAGCTTATTTGCCCTGAGCTGGCTTGGAAGTCTCATCTGTCTAGAAATGTAATAGAAGATAATAATGAATGACAGCTCTTCGTCAAGGACACATCCTCCAGCTTGTTCTGTACAGTGCTCAGTAGTTTTGTGTAAAGCTGTAGAATACATTATCACTGGAGACAAAGCTGAAATAGCCTTTATGTGTGGAGAATGAGTCCAAAAACTCTTCAGGCATAAGGTCAGGGGTTGAAGATACAAACAGTCTCTCCCTGGGGGGCATCCTTAAAGTAGTGCAATTAATATACCAAGTAACACAAGAGTATTGTTGTGCTGCCAAGTAGATAATAATAACAGATAAAGGGAGAGAAAGCTGCAGGCTATGAATAGCATTTGCATGGCTCCCATAACGTGTCTGGAACAAGTTCAATTTCTGGTATGTCATGGTGCAAAGAAAAAGTCTTTGCACCAACAAAGGATTTAGAAGCGAGATGTTGGTCAGTGGCAAAAAGCTCAAAGAGATGCCCTCATACTCACAGAGGGACTGTAGCCTCCAGCATTTGGTGTTATCAACTATTGCAAGAGATTCCTAAGTCCTCATTTTCCACATTTGAAGCCCAACAATATCATGCCTACACAGATTTCTACATAGACTGTAGAAGTAGCTCCTGCTCTTAAAGATTTTAAGTCTCATTTTTTGGATTCATCTTCTATGAACTCTTGGTTCTGAAAACATCATTTTGCAACCTTGGATCCACACTTTCCTTCTCTGAGCAGCTGGAACAGCCATACAGCATTTCACAAAAGAATACGTCCGAGAAATTTCATTTGGCCCAGGTCCTTACCACAAAGGCACATTCATGTAGCCATGTACAAAGAAGCATGTAAAGGCATTACCTTGCCACAGTTCCCTTCCCACAGACAGCCCAACCTGCTGTTCAGAGGCATGATTCAGATCTGTCATGTCAAGAGTGGCTGCAACTCCACAGAAAGACTTTAGGAGTACAATTATGTCAGCAAAGCCTTTATAGGCTCTATAGTCTGATGGCTGAGATCCCTCAGGGAAGTAAAAATCCTGGATGACCCCTCTCAAATCCAGAGAAGGGCGATCAGCCAGGGAAGGCTCTTATTCCTCTGTAAGCTAGTGGAGAGAAGGAGAAGAAAATGATAGGGACAAACAGAGTCTCATTCATTTAGAAGTCTGGTGTTACAATAAATTTTTGAGGCATTTCTGGAGGATTAAATTAAAAAGCAGGGTTTCTATAAAGCAGAGAAAAGCCACTGCAATATGAAAGTCTGAGTTGTCTTACCTCTTTCTACATGTGACTGACACAAGTTGTCACCCAAATTTAAAGCAAATGCTTCTATGTACAGTGTGCAGAATTTATGGATTAGAAGAGAGTTGTGCATAACTGTGAAATAAAAGTAAAGAGTTGGGATTTTCTTCAGAGGCTGAAATGTCAGAGAATGGGTTTGGCCCTCTTCAGCATGGTAGAGATGGCTGGTTTAGCCTGCAGTGCCTTTCTGGTAGCCAGGAGAGGGAATGCATAGTGTCAGCTTTTGATAGACAAGATGATTTCCACCATGGGAGGTTTGGGGATGGAGCACGTAGCCAGCCTAATTGTCCCACCAGAGGAAAGGGCTTAACTAGCTAAATTTTGGGAACTACGTGCCAAATATTCCCCTCTTGATACCTCTTGTTAATTATTTCCTTTCCCTCCCTAATAAAAAAATTATGTTTACAAGTATGAAGAATGAACTTACTGAGTACCAAAGATTCTTTCGTGGAGATTATTCAGGTATTTTATTAGTGACCTCTGTACAGGTGAACCCAACCCTTGCTGTTGCCGGTCAAGACCACAAAGAAAGGAGGGTTGAATAACCATTGGTCCTGTCCATACAAGGACAGTAAAACTTCAAAGCATTTCCAAAAGTGCAGAGTAACTTGGCAGCCAAACTGTATCTCTACGGTTATAGCTTAGCCCAGTGAGCTGTGTTTAACTAGGAACACCAGTCTCCACTCCCAGGTTTTGCAGGTGCAGTGAGAGAAGTCAGTTTCTAGCTTCACTTGCCTTTGACCAGCACATTTGCCACCAAAGCTGCACAGCAAAGACAGTCTTAATTCTTTAGCTCACACAGAGCTTTTCCTGCTCAGACCTCAGCCTCTTCACAAAGAAGAATAAAAGTCACAGCTTTGAAACTAGGTTCTGACTGACCCATCCACACTCATGAATCTCTGGCATGACAGAATCCTTGCAACTGGATGCAAGGATGAAATAATACGCACCCCTCTACACTCCCTCTCTTCCCTCTCCCACACTTCTGTTGAAAGAATTGCCATCATTCATCAAAGTCATTGCAAGATGTGACTGTTCCTCTAGGGATATACTCATTTCTTTAATGAACTCGCTATCCTTTTACCTTACAGAGCTGCTAGAGAACTTTGTCACGGCCCACTTCTTAGAACAATGAAAAAGATCTTGCATGCTTGACTGGAGACCCTATTGACCACGCAGGACTTTACCTGTAGTTACCATTTTCAGCATTGTTCCCCAAACACCTGGGCCAAACCAAGCATTTCGACCTTTACTATGCCTAAACAAATTGTTACAATCCAATCTGCTTAAAGAAAGTTTTATAGGAAGCAGTCATAGTCGAAGTCATGGATCTCTTCAGTGCTTTTCAATTGATTTTTGTAGCTGCAATGACCAAGTTTCTTTGCATTGATCCTCCTTTGGATGCAGGAATTAACCCAATTACAAGAAAAGTGTCAATGTCTACGCCACAAAGGCATGGCTATAGGTCTGGCAGACATATCCAAACTGTCAGCTGGGCTGCTGCTGAGAAGGCAGTCATGGAATTCCTCAAATAGGCTTTGCCAAAGATCATGCCACTACCAACTGCAGTGCTCGGGTAGTTAGTGCAAAGTTGGTCTGATAGGCTGTGCAAATTCTCACAGAGCTGCCACTCTCTTCTCCTCCACTGCTCCAGTCAAGTACAAAAAACGGTTGGGTGATGGCAATAAACTGCAAGACTGAGTAGGAACATAATTAAAAGAAATGTGAGTGGGTACAAATACTGCAAAAGCAAGAAAGAAACATGAAGCTCCTGGAATTTTCCTAGAGCCATTTTTTGACTCCCACAGGAAAGAAATGGGGCTCTTTGCAGTAATAATGAGTGAAATTTGAGGCCAGGTCATTCCTTGACACAGAAACCTCTGTGACCAGTTCTCTATGAGAAAGAAAAACACCCAACCCCCCCCCATAAAAAAAACCCAAAAAACCCAAAACCAAACAAACAAAAGAACCCCCAAAACCAGTTAGTAGTATTACTATAGTTTATCACAATAAGGCAGCTTTTATTCATAAAGATAAGCTTTTACTGATAGAATGTATCTAGTGCCTCTAATAAACCAAACCACAGCTGTAAAGACAAAACTTTTACAGCCTAACTACATCTGCAGCCAGGCTAAGTGGCAGAAAACAATCTATAGTCAGCTGGTGGGTATAGATTAACAAAGTTAACTTAATCAGTCAGCTGCTTCTACTACTGCTAAGGGTCCCTCTCATTGCTCTCCATCTGCAAACACACAGATCTAGCAAAGCTGTGCTACTACTGAACAAGACTAGCTGAGGTCTGAAGTTATGGCTTAGGTGACATTCAAAATTAGGCTGGCAAACAACACATTTTGAGTCAGGAATGCAAGATAATCCATCTGTATACAGATGTTTCTCCAACATTACTTCATAATTTCTTATACATGCCCAGAAAGTTCAACGAGGTTTTCCAGAATCTCCTGGGAAGGAATCATGGTGTTGGTACAAAGCACAGCAGCCTTGAAATCTATTGCTAAGAAATCCCCGTGACAGAGGTTCAAGGAGAGAATCTTACATGCCTTCTATGTGGGTGTATCTGGGCAGGAGGTTTAGGTTAATGTAGGTGCCAGTCATCTGAAGTAATTCTTCTATGAGGAAAGAACAGACCCCCAAATACAGTATCTTGACCTGGTGAGGGAGTAGCATCTCTAATTTCTCTATAGAGCAATATTCAGAAGCTTCTTGCACATATACAGGTGAGTTAAACAAAATGGGTAGGATTTGAAGAGCAAAAAGATGCAGTCAGAAAAAAAACCAAACCAAAATCACCCCCAAAAAAACCAAAACAAAACCAATCAAACTAACAAAACCCAGACACTGATGGAAACAACCCTTCTGTTGTGTCAAGTGGAATGTTCTTTGATTTTCCTGTGAAAGACAAATGATTATATGTTGTAGCCAAGAAGAAGGGATGACTTCTAGTTTTCTTTATTGTGATATGGTCTTGTGAATGTTTTCCATCCAGGGTATTTGTTTGATTGCAAAAGTATTAGTCCAATAACTTCTTTATTCCAGATAATTGTATTTCTTGTGTGCACCTTCTCCATTCTGGTTAGTGGAGATGTTAAACTAGTGCAGTAAGTTATTTGGATATAGGATCCATGGGTCATTTTTGTCCTGCTCTTGATTACCATTCAGAAGGCACATATGCACAGAAGATATCATTCCTAGTGCCGGTTCTCAGTGGATTTTCTAACCAAAGCCACATTCTAATTGATATTTGGGCATAAACCCCTGTTCATTATACACAGCTTCTGTCCTCAAGCCATACAACCTTTAAATGTCACCTAACCCAGCTGATCTTCTGATTAAACTTTCAAAAGTAGCCTCTTTTGTATGCTTTTTGCTGCATAAGGAAGTGGACTGTGATGATTATGAAATTGGCTTGTTTGGGATGAATACTTTATTACATTGCAATAAATTCATAACTACCTGAAAGATCCGAAAGAGCAAGAGCCTGAAATAGTGATCATCTACTTTTTTTTTACAATGTCAACTCAAGTTCAAGCCTTCATCAGTGGATTTCTCCTTCTGATAGCTCCTGGTCTGGGTATTCCATTGCAGAGAAAATAAAGCCTGATCCCTGGTGAAGCTCCTGATCTGTAGAAGCTGGTAGAGAACCTCTTTAATAGAAATGACAGGGAGACGGTCTTTCAGAGCAGAACATCAGACGGTCGTGTCTGGTCTAAACAATCACATCATGCCAAAGAGAGAGTCTGGGAACCACCTGCTGCTGCCCTGTTCCAGTTTCATATGGTTTGGCATTTCAGTAATAAATTTGAAGATGTAAGTGAAGAAGCTGCGTTATGTGGCAGGTGCTGCTATCACACACAAGCAAGAAACAAGAAGAGAGTCACACAATGTACGAGGAGATTAGAAAAAAGCATGCTCCCATGCAAGTACTCTGCCTTTGAAACCGTATCTCTCTGGCTTCCCATCTACAAAATTTAACTGTGTTGATAACATACAGCGGCCAGCAGCCAAGCACCCACCCTGCCTTTCACTGACTGCCCTTTTCAGGGGGATTGGGGACAAAAGGAGGGTGAAAAGACTCGTGGGTTGAGATAAAGACAATAATAAAACAGAAGGTGCACATGAAAGAGAAGAAAAGGAGGAATTTATGCACTGCTTCCCATTGGCAAGCAGATATCCAGCCACTTAATGAGAAGTAGGGCCTCAGTACATGCAGTGGTTGCTTCAGAAGACAAATGCCATAACCACAAATGTCCTCACTCCTCCTTTTCCTCACCTTCTACTGCTGTGCATGATGTTGTATGGTATGGGACACCCCTCTGGTCTGCTTGGTTTAGCTGTCTTAGCTGTGTCCCCTCCCAGTTTCTTGTCCACCTCCAGTGTACTGGCTTTTTGATGAGAGGTGTGCAAGATAGAAAGCCTTGACACCATGCAAGCACTGGTCAGGACTAGGCAAAACACTGGTGAATTATGAGCAGTGTTCTAGCCACCAGTGCAAAGCACAGAACCATACAGGTGAAGGAACTTGAATTCATAACTTCATTCCAGACAGATCTGGTACCAATATGAAGAGAAAAGAAATTGATTGCAGTTATCAAACCACTGTTTTCTGGCACTGCTTTGTTTATGGGGAGCAGCACATAGTGCGCTTTGTTTTCTCTGGAGAGAACAGGAGAACAAAAGAAGGAGAATGAAAGCAGATTTTGTTTTCTCCTGAAGAAAACCAAGCAGCTTTCACACAGGTGTGGAAACCAGAAACCTGGGGCACTAACAGATTTACATGGGCCCATCAAATGGCTAATTTAAAGCTGAAATTAATCAAACATCAATTACATTGTAAAGTGGTCAATGGCTAAGGTAAAAACCGTTAAGAACTTTTCTGTTTATCATTCAGTTTCATCAGTATTCAAAATATCTATGGAACAAGGGAAAAGAGGGTCCAATACACTATTTGAACCAGAAACAGGTGCAAAATATTAACCTGGTTTGACAGGCTTTTAGATTTTAGATAATTTAGAATTTAGATAATCTTGTGTTCTTCTGTGCTGTGCCAGACCTCAGTGCAAAGAGTAAAGCCCCTCGCCTTGACAACAAGACCACTAAAAGACGCGTTGTGCAGACATTCAGAGACTGCAGTAGTGTTGCAGTCTCAAGACAGTGGATTTGTTTAGCTTGCAGGAGGGTTAGGGGAGGTTCTTGCAAGTAGTAGGATATACTAAGATCTCCACCCCTTGCTGCAATTATAAAGGCACTAACATCTAAGGAACTAGTCAGGGAGGAGTTGAGTTCTTTCCTTTGGAGCACTAGGTGAGAATGTTGCAGAGCTGTTTAGCTAGTAGGCAATGAATTGTTTCTTGGGATGAGAGCTCATCTCTTTCTTGTGTCTCCCAGTGAGAAAAATGTGGCTGAAGTTTCTTTTGGCTATTCTTCTGCATGTAACAGCTGCAAAGGAACCTGAGCCGTAAGAATAATCATATTATTACTAATAGTGTTTATGATAATGCTTTAAGACAGTGCTAAAATTAGTGCCTCTAATCTTCCTTTAAATAATAAATACTGCCACGACTAATCTTTTCTATCTGGAGAGTTAAGGTAAACTGGAATGTAGATGGGAAGTGAATGGTTCTCATTTAATATGAAGCACACCTTCTGCCTTCTGCAGAACTTGTGTAGAAGTTGACATGTATGTTCAGAAAGAACAACAATAATAGTAACAGCAGTGGACTCTGCTGAAAGCAGGTGAGCCCAGGACTCAGGTAAAGGACAAAAAGACAAGAGTTGGGGTTGCTGGCAGAGCTGTGTGTGGAACCCAGGGCTGGGTTAGATGTGAGCTGCAGGGCAGGAGTGAGGGGCACTGGCACAGCATCCTATATTTAATCTAAGCTATTCAGTGGGTATGGAATAACAGTTCTTTGTATTTCTCTCGTCTTGTTGAGACTGTTTCTTCTCTTTCTCTGGTGTGATCACTTTGATGTTTGGATCTCATAGGCAGTATGTCCTGATGGTGCCTGCTGTCCTCCAAACTGACTCTCCAGGTCAGGTTTGCCTGCAGTTCCTTAACCTCAATGAGACAATATCCATCAGAGTCATCCTAGAATATGGTGCTGCCAACACCACTATTTTTGAGAAAACCATGACATCAAGTAATGACCTACAGTGCTTCAACTTCACGGTAAAGTAATTTTAATTAATGTCCAGTGGAAAAGAAATGTAAGGTGAAATAAGACTTACTGAAGAAAAAAGGAAGCAGAGGAGAGATATATAGTAACAGAAAAGGAGACATTTTTAATAAACACAAAAAATTAGAAAGGCCCAAGAAAAGTGATGGAAAGTGTTGAAAGTGATGGAAGTGAAATAGGTGTCTCTTTTTAGGAGTCCAGGCCACAGGTATAGCTGTTCAATAGGTTCTGGAGCAAATTACTTCAAAACTAACAACCTCCCCTTGTTTTTCTGTTTCCTTACAGGTTCCTCCTGTCAGTTCTGCCCCACTGGCTTTCATTTCCTTCTCTGCTAAGGGTACCACAGTCAGCCTAGAAGAGCGGCGGTCAGTCATGATCTGGAACACAGAAAGCATTGTCTTCGTGCAGACAGACAAACCCATCTATAAACCCGGACAGAGTGGTGAATATCTACTTAGTTTATAATGTGTCCCTTAGGAAGCGATTTCTTCAGACAGAATTTCTCTGCCAGGTGTTTTTAGTCTGAGCTACAATCTAGGCAGTTTCTTCAGAGTTTCTGTTCAGACCGTTGTAAGTGTGGAGCTCAGAAAGTCATCTTCAGGATGGCAGGAGACATGGCAGCCTATGTTATCTATCATTGTATTTGCCGTTCCTTCAAAGCTTGTCAGCGTCAAAGGCAGTCTAAAGACAAAGAGTGAAAGCCATTATTTTAAAATTAATTCCATGTCTTCAAAGACAAAACCATGCTACTTACCTCTGGGTTCTGATGTCTTTGGATTTTATATTGTTGCTTTTCCTGCACTTATCCTATTCCCTTATGCAGATTTCTCATCTGGCAATCGAACAGAGATCCATGTGTGCAAAGAACCATTTATCTTTATCCATTCCTCAATTTACTCCTAGGCTTTAAGGCTTTTAACACACAGCTAGAACACTATAGGAAACACTATGATAATACTTCTTTCCAAAGCTCAGCCAGATCATATAGCCCTTAGATTTGAATCAGCTGTACTTTACATAGGGATGAGTTCTAGCTACATACATACATAGCTTGAAGGAAAGCTTGCCATTCAGAGTATGATGCAACCAAGTTGTCTACAAAACATGGCTTTATTAGGTGTCCAATGTCTTGGTTTTGAGGTGGGAGAAGCAGTAGTCTAAATTAAATTATGGAAAGGTAATGCTTTTTAAGGACATTTTGGAAACACACATTTATATTTTTCTTTGCTGTTGTGGTTTAAGCCCAGCTGGCAACTAAGCACTCACCCTCCCTCCCAGAGGGATGGGGGAAAGAATGGGAAGAGTAACACTGATAAAATGTGTGGGTTCAGATAGAGGCAGCTTAATGGGACAGAAAAGGAAGAAAATAATAATGATAATCATAATGGTAATCATAAAAGTGGTATACAAAACAAGTGATGCACACTACAGTTGCTCACTACTTGCCAACTGATGGCCAGCCTGTTCCTGAGCAGCAGCCCCTGGCCAGCTTCCCCCCCAGTTTATCTACTGCACATGATGTCTTATGGTATGGCATATCCTTCTGGCCAGTTCGGGTCATTTGAGTCAGCTGTCCCAACTTCTCCTGGCTCTCCAGCCTTCTCACTGGAGCAGTTCTTTGCTCTCTTTTTAGTATTCCTTTTGCAAAAAGAAAAAGAAAAGAAAACCCCCAAAAAGCAAACCAAACCAAAAAACCTGTAGGGGATGAGAACAAACTGAGCCAAGAGGAATTAAACTGCATCAGGAAAAAACTGACACCTCATCTGCTTCCAGTAATATTTGGAATTTCTTCTGTTCAAAGCAACAAACCCTGCTTTGGAGATGGGGAAATGGAGAGGAACAAGATTGCTTGCGTCCCGCAGATGGTCACTGAAAGAATTATGGCTGTCACTTAAGACTGCCTGACTTGCACAGCAGTTCTTGTCTGAGGTTAAGCAAACTTTCATGAATGAATGTGAGAACTTAATACTGCAGAAAAGTCCCTTCAGCAAAGTCTCTGTGGGATTCTTTTACCTTCAGGTGAATTTTATTAGTTGCATCCTGTGCAAGCGGGACTTTTAGAAGACCCAGTGAAACTGGAAGTTCTAATGAATGCAAAACTCTGTGCTCAGCCAAATAAACAACAATTGATGCTAACAGCCTTGTTCCTTGTCTTTTCAGTGATGTTTCGTGTTGTTGCCCTGGATTTCGATTTTAAACCTGTTCAGGAGATGGTGAGTGACTAGGAACTAAAACTGCTGGGAGACAACTGCTCCTCAGGTTTTAAGTAAACAGCTGCTGTGGATAAATTAAGATGTTGCAGAGACTAAATGCCAAAGAATTAATATGAGTGTAGCAGGCTGGATTCCTGACACAACACCTCTTGCTCTTTCTGGGGAAGAGGCTCAAAACCCCTTCACTTTGTCACAGCAGACATTACTTTAGCTCTGACTAGAAAGCCCACGGTTCAGTCTCCTGCTATTACCATACAGCAGTTGTTGCTTGCAAAATCTGGGTAAGTCACCCACCTGCTACTTTGTCCATTTTAGAAATGGGGAATGAATGTAAAAGTTGTTACCACAATTGTTTATCTCATCAGAGGCACTCTTCGCATTGCCTTCATTCTCATAGTGCATAAACCAAGGGACAGAAGGGTCTTTGCTGGCCTCTCATGTAGTTGTAATGCAGAAGACATCAGAGTGTTACCAAAAGAGCTGATGCTAATAAGCAGAGTTAGGATATAAAACAAAGAAGCCCTAGTCATGGTTTTCATGCATCTCTGTAACTCCACTTAGCTACTCTGGGACTGCACTGAATTCAGTAAGATCAGAAACTGCCCTGACATTCGCATTTGATCTCTTTCCTTTATGTAATGTTCTTATTGAAGTAAAACTGCTATTAAACTGATTAAAGTATGCAATGAAGATATCTGATTTATGGCATTATACTGATTATTGATTATGGATCTCTCACAGTCCTGGTGAAGAACAATTTGTGTTTGTTCAGCCATCTAATCTCTTCTCTCACTTTGTTTATTCCTCTTTCAGTACCCCTTGATTGCGATTCAGGTAAGAATTCTTTCTCTTTGTACTATATTATTCATCTACAAATAAAATCTAGGGCACAGATGCTTGCATTGGTTTGTATGTGTCTACATTCAGACAAATCTTGCTCCCAGGTACACTGACCAAAAAAAAAAAAGCAGAAACTCCATAAAATCCCAGGATCTTGTTTGAGCTTCAGTAGCATGGAAAACATACCTATACTAACTTCAGCAGTCAAAAGTTGTACTGTTCTTATGCCTATCTTTGTTTCCCTCCCACCTCCACAGGTTTTCTCAACTTATTTTTGGTTCTATCTTTTCACAAATCAAGTGTTCTGAAAACGATGAACAAATATAGGCTGTAGATACAACTCATACAATCATATTATTATGGAATGGTTAGGGTTGGAAACGACCTTAAAATCATTCAGTTCCAACCCCCCTGCCACGGACAGGGTCGCCTTGCACTAGACCATGTTGCCCAAGGCTCTACCCAGCCTGACCTGGAACACTGTCAGGGATGGAGCATTTGCCACTTCTTTGGGCAACCTGTGCCAGTGCCTCACCATCACATTAATTGCAGGTTATGTTAGCACTTCAGTTGTATTTTGTAGGGATTTTAAAAATAGCAATTGCAGTTCATGTCTAGATGGTATTCTTGCAAGTTTTCCTGTTATACCATGAAGCTGAGTTGACATGACTTCATTTGCAGTGGAACATACATATTTTGAGCTGTATGTGTGTTTTCCTGCAGCCAGTGCTGGGCTGGTGAAATGATGTGAATTTTCGTTAGCCTAAGTAGCATAACTCATGCTAAAAGGTAAATGACAGCCTAGTGAATACAGAAGAAATGCTTGCTTCCTTCCTTCTTCCAGCAGCTGAAAAAGCTGGGGATGCTAAAGGGCAAGATCTGTGTGGGATAAGCTCAGCTGAAGTGGGAGCACAAAGATTTTCTTTCTCTCCCCTCTTGACACAAAAATAGAGCAACATGTACTAAGGAGCAGAGAACAGCAGCATTGTTCAACATCACCTGATGATTGAGACCAATACCTGGGCTAGCAGAGGATGCCTAAATCTGAGATCAAGAAATGAGATTCTAGCAATGTTAGCAATTACAGCACCAAGGTGTAATTTATCTCAATACACATGCCTTAAGCAATTTCCCCAATGATTTAAACCAGCTTGTCCTACTTTCTTTTTTGTTTCTGGTTTTGTGTGCCAGTAGCAGATTTCCAAGGAAAAAAAGAGAAAAAGATAAGAGTCTGTATTGTTTTTCTTCTGCAGGATCCAAGGGGCAACAGGATCTTTCAGTGGCAAAATGTGACATCAGAGATGTACATTATCCAAATTGAATTCCCACTAACTGAAGAGCCTATCCTGGGAAACTACAGAATTATAGTAGCAAAGAAGTCAGGAGATAAAACAAATCACTCATTCCTTGTGGAGGAATATGGTAAATGCCACCTGTTGGTTTTGTTTAGAGTAGAAAACATTATTAGATATAAACCCCTATCAATCAGACCTTTTGACTGCTGAAACCTCAAACAGCTTCCTGGCAAATGGAACTTCAATCATTTGTCATTAAGAACTGGAGAGGGAAAGGAAAAGGAGAAAAAAGAACAGCAAAAAGACAAATAGGAGAAATTGGCCACTTTGCACAGGCTCAGCCACGGAAAAGATCTGCAGAACAGATCAATGCATTGATTGCAAAACTCGCTGTGACAAACTAACCTTCTTCCAGACACGCCCATGAGCTTTCTTGGTCAAAGCTCTGTAAGGCAACTAGACATCACAGCTCTGCTTTCTCTTCAAAGCTTTGTAGAAATAATTCAGTGAGCTTTTGCAGGTCAGGCCACTTGTCAAACATTTTGACACCCCAGTTCTGAGATCCCATTCCCTCTGTGCACTAACACTCGCGGTCTATCCTCATTTTCTCTTGTTTCAGGAAGGCCTGCAAGTTTGCAATTTGTCACTGTTGGTTTTTTTCTCTTCCTTTTCTGTCCTAGTGTTGCCAAAATTCGATGTGACAGTCTCTGCACCAGAAAGCCTCACAGTCCTGGATTCAGAGTTTACAGTGAGAGTCTGTGGAGTGTAAGTAGCGGGTGCAGAGTGGTTAGGAAATATGTTGAAGAGCAAGAACTTTCCAAACACTGGGGAAAGAGACAGGCTTACTCAAGAGGCTGAAATAAATAGTGCCTCAGAAGAGGCTGGAGGTTGGTCAGGGTTGATTGGTGGTTGGAGCTTTTCATTTACTTATGTGCTCATCTCATTTATTGTAAGAGTATTCTCTTCCAACTGGTGTTTGGTGAGTTGAATAAATCTTTTGAAAGGTCTCTCCTGATAAAGGAGGATGTGTCCACTCCCAATAACACAGTTCAGATGGAGACCTTCATACAGCAGAGCACCACCAATTTCTGGCAGGGGTCTTAGGGTTCCAGTTGTCTTTAACACCCCCTTCCAAGCTTAGTCCTTCAGAGGGACCTTGCTTACTCTAACACTAAGATCTTGTAATATAGAATCCAGGGTTGAAATCCTGATCCTCTTGCCGATATGAGGAGTTTGGCTTTGACTTTAGTGTGCCTGGAAGCCCAGTCGAACCTGAAGAATGGATACAACAGTTGCAATTTGGGTTGGTTATAGAGGTTTTTATTTTTAGGGATGAAGTAGAATTCATTAATATTTCAGCTTCTGAGTTTTATTATCTTTTGTAGCAGAAGGAGAGTTAAGAAAAGCCTGTGAAACTATTCCATTCTCTGGCTTCCCAGCTCACTTCTGGTCCTGGATCTATTCCTGCATGTGTTAGCTTAAGTCAATTTTTTAATCATCACTCACGGACCTATTTCCTTTTCCCATAGGTACACCTATGGCCAGCCTGTTGAAGGGAAGGTCCAGCTCAGCGTGTGCAGGAATTTTGATTCACATGGGAGGTGCAAGAAGAGCCCAGTTTGTCATTCATTTACCAAAGATGTATGATACACAATAGTTATTCCTCTTTGTCCTCTCTCTTGTTTTCTTGCGTCTCTCCCATTGCTCATCGCGTTTTTCTTCCTCTCTTTAATCCTTCACCTCATCTACTCATCTTGCTAGGGACTCAGGGCATCTCATTTCTCCTCTTGGTTTCCTACAGGCCTGAAGAAGGTCTGATATGTTTCCCTTCTGAAAAGTGTAGGCAGTGATCTCTCCATCAGTCCAGTATAAATCATGTTAAAAGTATCAGGAAAAGACTTGGCTTGCTAAAGAAGGGTCCTGTGTATTGCTGGCATTCTTTGCAAGCTGTGACCCTTGGTAGCAGGATTTTTTTTATTTCCTATTCCAGCTGAAGACTGGCTGCCTCTCCCAGGTTTTCAGCTCCAACATCTTTGAGCTAAATCGCATTGGTTACATGAGGAATCTTGATGTGAAAGCTGTTGTCACAGAGAAAGGAACAGGTAATACCTTCTAGACAGTCAGAAACTGCAACGGTGGTGTGGTCAAAAGGAGGGTAGGAGATATTCAGCATCTGCCTGCTGACTACAAGGATGTCTTCCTGAAGAAGATCCATTTTTATAAGCATAGTAACCATCCCCAGGCAAACTCTAACTCTGAAGCTATATGAAAGGCAATGTGTATCTTCCCTTGGACATTTCTTACAGGCCTGCAACTCACAGCTACTCGGACTATTTCCATAACTCGGGTGATGAGCAGCATACAGTTTGAGAACGTGGATCGCCACTACAGAAGAGGAATTCCTTACTTTGGACAGGTAAGTAAGGGTGTGGAGGGCTTGCACTGAAAATGACTGACAGGCAATCACACGACAACAGTAATAGGAGCATTTGGGGCACTGTCTGGTATAGGTGGTATTCTCCTTGAGTCTCCTTTTTACATACAGTGTGCTATTAATAGTTCTGAATACTGAGGAGTATGAGTATATTGTGAGCTTAATTTTGCCAGAAATACTTTGAATCAAAACAATCCAATAACTATCACTTTCCTAACTTGCATTTTTAGCTTGATATAAGTCACTGCTTCTCCTCTTCAGGACTGACCATCATATGACAGCTAGAGATTAATAAAAACACTGGGGGTAAGGGAAGAAAGAGTGAGAGGAATTTAAGAAAAAAAGTCAAGGAAATAACGACAGCTTCTGTCTTAAAAAGCTCTTTCATGATTTTATGTTTTGTGACAAATCCCACATAACCGTCAGTGGTTTAAAGGGTAAGGATAAATCTCTCTCCTTCAGCTCACTTCTTTTTTTAATGATGAAAGGATAAGGGATATCTTACTGATAGCACATAAAGGAGAGAAGAGATTGTCTTTCAAGGATTTTTTTCCCCTCTGGAAGATGTCTGTAGAACTTTCTCACTTAGTCCCCACTCCGATCTCCAGATTGCTGTGCACCTTTATCACCCCTTACTGAAGGAGGGGGATCAACTGGCTCCCATGGGGTAATGCGCCACAGTGAATTCCTCAGACACATGCATTAGCACATGCTAGAGGTTAAACATGCTGAAAGACACCTGGTAGGAGGCTGGAAAGTCACATCTCAGACACAAAGCTGCTGCTGCTGCTGGCTTCAGGAAGCTTCTTTGCTTACCCCCCCTCCCCACCCCCCCCCATGTCATATTAGGGGAACTACTGTCTCAAAATCACTGATACTCATACTTTCTCAAAATGCAGTGTATACCAGTCCCTGTCCTGGTGCCATCACATAAGATTCATAGCCTTTCCCTGCCCTGTGAAATGTGTGTGCTGGATGTATACTGTATGCATTTACTTTTGTTTCATTCAGTCCCTCTGAAGTCAGTATCATCTGTTGTTATTTTTGTTTCAGAGGTCATTCGTCTCTGTGCTTTTTATGGACAGTGAGGATAGTCAGTGTCTTAAGCCTGTAATTAATATATTATTACTTCTGCCATCTTTCTCTGGGAAAAAAAAAACAAACCAAAACAAAAAAAAAAACAACCCCAACTTCAAATGAATGTTCAGTTCTAGCAACCCAGAATTTATCTAATGGTGCCTGGTATCTTTTATTTGTTTGTTTAACACATGAACAGCAGAAACCGTGGGGACAGAATGAGAAAAGAGTTTAAAACAAAGAACTGGAGGAAAGGTTTCCAGATACTGAAAGTATCAGCAGCAGACTCTCAAGACTAACAAAGATAAAAATGGAGGATAAGGGGTATATCTTCAAGCTGGAAATGGGTAGCCAGAGGTGTGTGATCAGGAAAGAGACGAGACATAAGGAGTTCTTCCTCCACAAAGGACGTTATTAATGATGCAGTAGATGCTGAAGAAGCTCCTGCTCCAGACCTCATAAGATAGCTGAAATAGATGGCAGAATGTGAAGAAAGACATTTCAATTCTTAAGTATTGCTCTGAAGGGATTAAAAAAGCAATTCTGTTTGGCAAACAAGGGAGCAAAAAACATTAGCATCTACAAACAAAAACATAACATGGTTGAACATGTCTCGCATTCTCTTCTACAGATCAAGCTGGTAGACAGAAACAACTCTCCTATTTCCAGTGAGGTTATTCAGCTATTTGTCAATAACAAGAACACAGCCAACTTCACCACTGATGATAATGGCATTGCAGAGTTTAGCATTGACACATCCAAAATGTTTGATCCTGAGATCAGTCTAAAAGTGAGTACCAAACAAGACTGAACAGATACACAAAGAGAGATGACTGTTCTCAAACTGAACCCTAAAAAGATGGGATGAGGTTTGAATTCTGGTAATAAAAATAAAGCTTTCTCTGGCTTATTTCATATTCTAGATGTCTCAAAAATTACTGTAAAAGCAGTTAGGAAAACACCTGGGTTGTTGCAATGCAATTGCTGTTGCAAGGCTGCAAGACCATTGTGCTTTTATTCTCTTACCAGTTTGGCTGTAGATGCAATTCTGAAACAGACACATTCTATCACCTGATCATTCTGATATCAGTATGTGATAATGATTTCCCTAGTGACATGCGTTTTGTTTTCCTTTTCTTCCTCACTCCCTCTCCTGATCAGGCAACTTATAAAACCAGTGACCAGTGCTACTCTGAAGGCTGGATAGAGCCTTCCTACCCCGATGCATTTCTTTCCATCCCACGCTTCTACTCCTGGACTAACAGTTTTGTGAGGATTGAACCTCTGTGGAAAGATCTGACCTGTGGGCAGAAAAAGATGATCACTGTGCACTACATTTTGAACACGGAGGGATACAAGGGCATAAACACCATAAACTTCTACTATGTGGTGAGTGTGAGGTTGTTGCTTGGTTTGTTTGACTGGACAGCTTTCTGGCAGTCCATCCACAGCAGTCACAGCAGTGAGTACTCTGCCAGCTTTTGGATTTCTAGCCAGCACAATGACAGAATCAGCACTGAGGTGGTTTGGCAGAACTTCTCACTCAGGGAAAATGACCCCCACTTCAGGCCATGTTACTCTACCTCATAGTAAGGAACCACCTTTGTAACATCTCAAGCCAGGGTTCTTGTCCCTTCCCTCCAAGAAACCCTTTACAGTATTCCCCACCTCCCATTGCCCTTAATTTTCCTTTTGCTTCCTGACTGGTGACAAGGGTACTAGTAGTAGCAGCAGCAGTGGCAGCAGCCAGCATGCCCCAAGGCTGATTTTTAAGCATTTGAAACCATCTCAATGTACGTGCTTCGATTGCCCTGTCCAAGTACATTGAACTCAATTGCTGTTTTCTCCTTCCAACCTCTATCAACATATAGATGTATTGCTCTTCTCTGCACAGGGCATGGCAAAAGGCAAGATTGTCCTTACAGGGGAAATTGAAGTTAATATTCAAGTTGGTAAGTTAAGTTGCCAATCCATGTGTCTGCATTAAAAAACAATAAGAAGGGATGATTGAACTGAGGACCAAGTCAGGACTTCCTGGATGTATACAGCAGCTATATTGCTCTCCATCCATTCATGTGTGCGTGATACTACCACTAACATCACCATAAAGTCAGATTTAGTCCAGCACCTAGATCATTTGATATGAGTCAAGTAGTGTCCTGTAAAGATCTTCCCAATGGACATTATAAAGAATGCAAAGTCTCTGCCTTAGAAGGCTGTTTGAATCTGGTGACATATTTAAATCCACAATAAATCTGAGAGTGTCTGGATCTAAACCCAGGCATGTCACCTCCTGGCAAATCCAGGGGTTTTATGTTTATTGTCTAAATACAGATTTCTCCATTGACTGGTACAGTTACATGCCAGTTGAGGGTGGCTACTACTACAGCAGGTCTTTGCAGTTCTCTCCTTACTGGTCCCTTTCTCCTAACAGATCAAAACGGCACTTTCACCATCCCACTTGTGGTCAATGAGAAAATGGCTCCAGCCATTCGATTGCTGGTGTATATGTTACACCCTGACAAGGAACTGGTGGCAGACAGTGTCCAATTTCCAGTTGAGAGGTGTTTCAGAAACAAGGTGAGAGACACTAAGACACAGCAAGTCTTACCTGCTGCCAGATAAATGCAAATTCCTTGTGCACACATTCGTAACAGATTTCCAGTTTTAGTTCCTGTTTCTATCCACTTCTCTCAACATTATTGTCTTCATTCCCCTTTTTTCTCTTTGGCCTTGTATCTCTCCTGTATCACCACCTCCTGGCTTTATCATCAAATGGTAAAGACCCTTTGAGCATTAAAACCTACTTTTTAGGAAACCCATACTACTCCCAGATGGTTCCTGCCTCTCTTAAGCTATATTAGCATCCTAATTGGTTTAAGTTGCTTTTTCTTTGGCATAGTGAACCCACTTTAGCCTTGTCCCACTTCACCATCTGATCTTTCACACTTTTCTTATTGAAAAATGCAATTTGCAACAGAATCACACTTTTAGTTTAAATCACTTGAGGTAGGCTTTATTGAAGCTATCACAGGAATTTAAGTGTGCTTCCTGCCTAAGCCTCCGTTATAGCAGAGGGCTGGTCAACAGAGGCAGTAGGGACCAAACACCCCTCTTCAGGCAGGCTATCTGTGCTTTAACAGAAGAGCCTTCTACTCTCCTTCTTGCCCTCCACACACACAGACACAGAGCAGCCCTGACCAGTAGTGATGAGCCATACCAATATCTGTTTGATAAATTTCAGGTCCAGTTGCAATTCTCTGCAAAGCAGATGCACTCAGCTTCCAATGTCAGTTTAGTCATTGAAGCTGCTGCCAACTCCTTCTGCGCTGTGAGGGCAGTGGATCAGAGCGTGTTGCTCCTGAAGTCTGAGACAGAGCTGTCTGCAGAAGCCGTAAGTTCCCCCAATAAACACATCATATTTTTTTTTTTCCTCCTCCATTTCAGCATCTCTCCATTTGAGATTGTTAGACCGTGTTAACGTCAGCTGTTTTCTGCATGCGGTGGTCATAAACCATCTGCAAAAGGCAATACACAGCTTTTGTTTCTTCGCGGTTGGAAGTCCTCTTTAATGTGGGATTTGGTTTAACCAGTCTGTTAACAACTGTTATTAGCCACTCTTCCCAGTCTGGTGTGATCAGCAGATTTGCTGAGGGTACACTGCCCCATCATCCAGATCATTAATGAAGATGCTGAACAGGATTGGACCCAACATTGACCCCTGGGGTACACCTCTAGTTACTTGCCTCCAACTAGACTTTGTGCCACTAACCATACCCCTCTTAGTCCAGCCGTTCAGCCAGTTTTCAATCCAGGAAACAGCATTGTTTCAAACAGGCTCACATCTCAGCTCCAGCAATCTGCAGCACATTGTAGTGTAATCAGGATTGATCTTTCCATACAAATAAGTTTTGTGTTTCCTTCCCCCTCACAGATATACAGCCTGCATCCCCTGCAAGACTTTCAAGGCTATATCTTCAATGGGCTCAATCTAGAAGATGACCCCAAAGACCCCTGTGTCTCATCTGACAACATCTTTCACAAAGGCTTGTATTACACACCTGTAATGTCTGGATTAGGACCAGATGTATATCAGTTCCTCAGGGTAAATGTCCTGTACATTACTCAAATCTATTCAAGTGAGTGTCCACTTATGTAGCTTTAGATATTTCTGCAAATAATGGTGTTAGTAAAGCTCATCCATGACAAACTATCCTCATGGACATCTGTTCTCAATTGATGCTGGTGACTACTGTGATTTTTCCAGCATGCATAACACTCCCACAAGTCTCAACATAGATGTCTCTGAGCATGTCTCTGCACAGATGTCTCTGGGCATGGTGAAAACACAGTAATGAGAAAGTGGGAGGAATGGAATAAACCTCAGCTACAGTATGGTTATGGCTAACATAAAAATGTGTTTTTTACAGGATATGGGCATAAAATTTTTTACCAACTCAAAGGTTCGGCAACCAGTTGTGTGTACTAGTGAGTCTATAAGACCTCCACCATATTTCTTGAATGCAGGATTCCTGGCTTCTACACACCACACCAAATCATCAGGTAATATAGATGACAGGAAAGAGACTTTATCTTTCTCCTTAAATGAAGTGGTATTCATGTGACATGAAAATGGACAGTACTCATGAATCATATTGGGATTGCTATTTATTATTGGCCTAGCACAAAATGAGGTGGCTTAAGACAATGGCCAATACCCAAAAAGGTCTTTCTGATTCATGTCCAGTTTCATGCTGGAAAGTGGTGTCAAAAAAAGTGTTGAGAGTCACACAAAATTAACACTGTTGACACTGATTCCTGTCTGACCAGAGCTTGTTTGAAAGGACAGTGCAACAGTGTGGGCAGCAAACAGATACAAGAGTCAAGTGACCTGAGTTCTAGCCCTAGGTCCCCTGCTCATATCTGAAGACCAAAGGACTTCAAGTCATGTTTTCTTTCTTTGTGATACCAGATTATACCTTACTCAGAGATACATTAGTTAAATTAATCAATATTTGTGTGGCGTTACTGATAATCTCAGGGAGATGTTAATCATCCTACATGCTGGCCCATGCATATTAGAATCTGTCCTTTCTATGAGTCTTTGTTACATGACCCAGGTTTCACTAAGTTCCCATTATCTCTTACAAGCTGAAATTGCCAGAGAGGAACGTGGGAAGAGGCTTACCCTTGAGACTGTTCGGGAATTCTTCCCTGAAACTTGGATTTGGGATATTGTCTTGATCAAGTGAGTACTGCTTCTTCCATGTCTTTACCTTTTTATTCAGACTTACTGAATATGTCCCCTGATGTCCTGCAGGGTGGCAATTCCTTGCCACCTCTTCTTTCCTTCTGGCCTGGAAGACCTAGCTTTTTCAATCATCACCTGACCACCTGCCCTCCTCTTTTCTGTGATAAAATTACCCTGTCCCAAAAACATCTATTCCCGAATGTGTGTACAATGAGTTATTCTCTTCCTGAGAAAATGAACACCTCTAGTTAAAATATGGCTCCATCTGCAAGAATTCTGAGTTTTCTTTCTAAACTCAGGGAAATGATGGGCAGAAGAGCTTTCAAATGGGCTTTTCTCAGAAGACTTGGGTGATAAGTTCCGGGGGAACTTGGATGTGGGATTTCTGCAGATGGAGCAGGAATAATGCTTATTTTCAAAACCTATTGCCTCTACTGAAAAGCAAGGTATATGAAATTTAGCCTTTCTAAAGTCATCCTTTATGCATTCCCATCAGCTCTACTGGAAAAGCCAGCATCTCATATACTGTCCCTGACACCATCACTGAATGGAAAGCCAGTGCCTTCTGTGTGGAAGAGTTGGCTGGATTTGGTATGGCTGTGCCTACCACCCTGAAAGCCTTCCAGCCTTTCTTTGTGGACTTGACCTTGCCATACTCTATCATCCGAGGAGAAGATTTCCTGCTTAGAGCAAATATCTTCAACTATCTTGACCACTGCATTCAGGTGTGTTACTTCTGCCCATGTTCTTAGGCCTTACCCCGTCTCCAAAGAAGCTGCAGCAAAATGATTAGTATAGGTGACTAGATCTGTCCCTGCCCTTGATTGGCATATTGCTCATTGTATCTGACCATAAATTATCCTGACTTGATTTGTCCTCCCAAACCACTACAAAGCACAGGGAAACCTGTGTGAACTTAGACTAGGATGGGTGTGTAGGCAACTGTCTCACAATCCATAGAGGAAGGAACAAGTGCTTGGCAGAGTATCATGCATCATCCATGTCATGCAAGCCATCAATGGCTGTTAGTGGGGTCTTTTCTTTAGGCATGTATGTGAAAGTGCAAAGAAATGAAGGGCTTCTGCTTGCAAAACACAAGAGAGTGGGACGAACAGGAACTGGAGAACAGACAAACCATTTCTCCCATGGGTGGAAGTTCACAGAAGTACCAAAACAGGGTGCACAAAAGTCCAGTACTTGCTCTACTGAGTATTTGTTCAGCTAAAGGCTCTATTGCCCTCAGGCACTGGAGGACAGTACTCTCAGTATTCAGTACTTTCTAGGCAAGCTGGTTCCAGACTACAGCTACATTGTACTTCTACATAGAGAAAGCTTACACATGGTTTAAAGGATACCTGAAGAAAGAAAACCAGGGATCTTTTAGTTGGCTTCTTGTTTCTTATGCTGTAGCTAGGAATCCTGAAAAAAAGAGGCAGGTGTGGTGTCTAGATTTCTTCTGCTTGCTGAAATGTTGAAAATCAGCCCTCCAGTCTCACAAGGACATCACCACCAAAAAGTAAAAACCAAGACAAACATTTAGGAATGTTTTTTATTCCAAACAGTTTGGCCTAATAAAACAAAGAAGTTTAGAGTTTTAAACAACCTAGAAAAAAATCCCCAAACCTCTGTTTTGAGTCTTTCATCTCTTAAACTTGTTTTGCAAGTGTTTTGACAATAACAGAAGAACAAACACTGATCAATGGTTTCCTTTGCAAGTTAGTTCAAGACCATTAGCACCAGGTCAACTGAATATAACTCAATATCCTGATCAGGAATCAGATGCATGCACAGGATATTAAACATCTCAATGGAGAACATCATGAGAAGCAACCTGTTAAGGTTACATCTAATGAATGATTCACCTAACACCATCATCTCAGACCTTAACCTGCTCTACACTGTTAACACTGGACTTAAAAAGAGAGTAGCTCACCCACTCTACCGGTAAAGCACCATTTGCCTATGGTACAAAATATTCATCCCATCACATCCCTCTTTCTGTTTTCAGATTAATGTTTCGCTGTCAGATTCCCTTGATTATCAGGCCAAACTCATCTCCCCAGAGGATGATGGATGCGTATGTGCCAAGCAAAGAAAGACCTACATCTGGAATATTTCTCCCAAAGAAATTGGTAAGTGTGTTTGAATTTATCCCCTTCTCTGTCCTGAGATTGGTACTAATCAATTTCTACCTCACCTGAAAAACCGAATCCTCTTCTACCCTGGAGAACTTGGTCTGCTACTGGTCTTTCCAGCTCTCTGGGCTAAAGGGCTTCTCCACAACTGCAGTGTGTTTATCATTCCCATTTTCAGAGATCAGTTCTCTTCCCACTTCTTACCTAGAGTGACTGACCATTCATTATGTTGCACTGCTTAACATCTGTAAATATTCATTACCAGATGAAATTTCTTACTTTAGCCATCATTTTGCATGATAGAAGCCCATTTTTTCTTCTTTTCTGCTACTATTTAAGGTAATGTAGTATTCAGCATTACTGCAGAGACCAAGGATGTTGAACCTTGTGAAGACGAAGCACCTAGGAATGGCAGTCATGACTACAGGGATACCCAGATCAGAGCACTGTTGGTTGAGGTACTGCTGACAGCTCTTACTGTCTGCCCTGTACTCCCTTCCATGAGGAAAGAAAATTGCAGCAGAAGTGCCAAAAGCAAGTGAAAGCTTTTCAGATTCCCTAAAGAACTCCTGATTTGGCTCTACCTTCATCTATCTGGGCAAGGTCTGTCTGTTTGATCTAAGACCAAGTCCACTCCCATCTGATGTCCTCGTCCATGAGGATCAGCGGGTGTTGGTAGGTGCATGTCTCCCTCATGCAGAGGAGAAACTGGAAATGAGGGACTCCATCTGATGGGAATTCCCTTTTAGTAAAAGCCACATCAAGTATGAGCATGTAAAATGTTGCTTCAATCCAGCTGTCTTATGATTCAGGAGGATGGGGTGAAGGGTGGTTCTTCTGTCACTGCATTTCTTCTGCATGCTTTGTTCTCGCTCACTGCTTATGTCTCTTCTTCCTATGGCCATGCAGCCTGAAGGAATCAGAAGGGAAAAGACTCAAAACTACCTGGTGTGTACAAAAGGTAAAGTTCTTGTACATTGCTGTCCTGATAGGAACCGAAAGGCAGGTTGGAGTTTGAACTGTTGCTGTTTCTCCCCTTTTTCCTAGAGTTGCCCAAATGGCATCTAGTGTGAGTGTTGCAGTTCAATTCCCTGCCATGAAATTCCTGTGTGATCTGGTGCATGTCATGTAGGCACTGTCTGTGCTGCAGCCAGCAGTGCTGAGATGCTAAAGGAAGGCTGCTATGAGACTATCAAATGGAGATGATCTTTTTGTGCAAAATATGTCTTGTGTTCCATACACCTGTAGAAACTCAGTTTACTCATGTTGACTGCTGTACTCCATTGTAGCTTGCAGCTTTCCACTTCTAGTCGGAATGGGAGAGGGAATGTAAAGCTCCTTTCCAGACCATCTCTGGTACTGACAGCAAACAGTTTCCAAGGTTCCGTGAAAGCTCTGACTAAAAGAGGCACAAAAGCAGCCCTGGCTCTCCCCAACCAGCTCTCCCCACAGTGTCACTTAAAAAATCTCCAGAGTCCCCAGACACTAAAGCCTGTGAGCATCAACCTTACCCTGCTCAACTGGTTTCTGTTCAGCTATGGCAGTTACTGCACTATTTGGTCTGGTTTTCATAATTTGTTTTTAATGTGCCCCCTTCTCTGTTGATGTCCTTGGTGACAGCTGTGTATTTCTATCTATTGCTGTCTCTTGTGTGCAATTTTGCACTGCACAATTTCTACCAGGAGCATTTCAGTGCTATAACCAATGTTCCCATACAAGCAACCACAAGATACTGAATATCTTTCTCCACAGATGATGTGGTTATTCACGATGTTCCTCTAAGTCTACCTACAAATGTGGTGGAAGGATCAGCCAGAGCCTCCTTTTCTGTTGTTGGTAAATATATAATTAATAAAACATGAAAAGAGAGAAAATGTAAAAACATAAAATAAAAGCTGTTTCAGGATTCAAACTGTGAGTTTCCACTCACTGGTTGGAAGCTTTTGAGCAAAGAGACTGATTCTCATCTTGTTCAGGAATGTTCTTTGCTGTCTCAGAGAAATTGAGATTAAATACCAGTTACATCTCTCTTCACTCTTCTGTTTAAATTTATTGCATTTGAATGTTCTGCTCTGAAGTAGCATAGTTCTGGGTTATGACCTCAGCCTACGTCAGCCAGGCTCATGCCAGTACAACCTTTTTCCAGTCACCCATCTGCACACCTGAGGTGCTAATGGGATCTTTTCAGTCTTTTCCCAAAAAGGAGTTGGACTTGGTTGCATGACCCTGCATATAATCCCTGCTTTGTAATGCTGGTGATTTCAGCTCATTCCAGAAATCTTTTGCTAGGTCTGTGCTGTCTCTCCTAAAAATAACAGTTTAGAAGTTGTCTATGGTACATCTACATAACCAGTAGAGAGCAGTGTTCCTTTCCAGCATTAGTTGTTATTTCTGCAATACATGGTTCACTGTAGCACTACTGGGCTGTTCCCCTTCCATCCTCTGGAAACAGAAGTTCTCTGAAAGTTCTTATTTTCATTTCTAATAAGTATCTGCTTGAAGTGGCACTACAATAGATAATACTTCTGATGTGGCCAATTTAGACTAAGTAATAAGAGACAGGGGAGGCATTTCTTTGCTGACTGCAAAGCAGAACAGAACAAATCACTTGGCATTGAGAGCTTCGTGCTTGTTGGAAAGGTTTATTAACACGAGCTAGGCTTTCCATGACTCTGCCTACAGAATGGAAATTACTGTTTGTTTCAGTGGCCTTGACTTGCACTAATCCTCCCTGGCATCTCCTCTTCCTCAGGAGACATCATGGGCACTGCTATGCAAAATGTGCACCAGCTCCTCCAGATGCCATTTGGCTGTGGGGAGCAGAACATGGTCCTGTTTGCACCCAACATCTATGTCCTGGACTATCTGAATAAGATAGGTCAACTGAGTGAGGAGATCAAATCCAAGGCCATCGGATACCTAGTGAGCGGTAAGAGGTTTGTGCTTCCTGTATACTGTATGCTGAAATTCCCATGGAGGCCCAGTGGGCAGAAGCAGCAGCTATAGCACAGCTCAGTGACCGAAGTATCTGCCCTGATCAAGACACTTGTTATTTTTGCTTTATCTTCTTTCTTTTCTATCCTATTTTTCTGAGGCTCAGCTGTTATGTTTCCTTTAAGGTTCTGTCTTTCAGCCCTTTTCTCCTTTTCCACCCAGGCACAGCATGTATCCTAATCATGTTAGCTTAGCTAGAGCACAGGGCTGATACAGCTCTGCCTATCCTGTGACTCCGTACTCCTGCAGAACAAGATGGCCCATTCTTCCATCAAAGCTCCCACTGGGATCTCCTGCTGGTTGGTAGATATACACTGCCTTTCTACTCTTTTCTACTGTGGTTTCAGGTAAATATGACAATAAACAGAGCAGGGTTTTGTTTTTAACTTAGGGAGCACTTCCTCTTCCATGTGTCTGCAGGCTATCAGAAGCAGCTGACATACAAGCATCCCGATGGGTCCTACAGTATCTTTGGCGCCAGAGATAAAGACGGGAACACCTGGTGAGTGACTGGGAGTAGAAATGACTCAGAGATGAATTTGCATTGAATTTATGTGCCCCAGCTGATATTTTGGTTTGTTCTGCTGTCTCCCATGAAACCCAATGTACTGCAGTGCTCTGCAGCTAGGATCAGCCCCAGAGTGAGCAGGACACCCTTCCTGTGTCCCATATAGCTACAACTTCTTTAACTACTGTCTCCTGGAGGAGCACAAAAAGAGAAGGCGAGCCAACAACATGCTTGCTGAAACTCTTCATGCTTATGCATGAACGGGAACATGACCTTTTCTGTTCCTACCTCCAATCCTCATCTCACAGCTTCATCTTTCCCTTGCAGGCTCACTGCCTTTGTGTACAAATCATTTGCACAAGCTAGTCACTTCATCTATGTTGATGAAAATGTCCAGGCTCAAACCCTAATGTGGCTGGCAAGCAAGCAGAAGCCAGATGGCTGTTTCCGAAGTGTTGGAACACTCTTCAACAATGCCTTGAAGGTTGTAGAGAATTACATCTTGGTCAAACTTACACTCTTTTTGTTAACATCATGCTCTTCCATTACAGTCAAAAACTGTACTTTACTCCAGTTGTTTGTTCTCTGCCAAGGGCTAACTTTCCACACTTTACAATGACAATTTTCTGCTCAGTCAGCGTCCCCACACTGTCCTTTCAGCATCTGAGATAGGGTTACAGGGAAATAAGCTTGAGATAGTGATGTTTTTTGAGGAGATAGCAACAGGTTTCTCTTTATTTGAAAGCTATTTAAGAGCTTCTCACTCATTCATTGATTGTTCCCCTCTCCATGTTTTTTTCAGGGAGGAGTAAATGATGAGCTGTCGCTTTCTGCCTACATCACCATTGCCATGCTAGAAGCTGGTCACTCCAGCTCGGTAAGGAGTCCTTCAGGTGCTGCTATTCAGCTGAAACTGGTTCCCAGTGTTGACTTAGCTCCAGCATCTCCTAAAAATGGTCTAGATAGAGAGGGAGAGAAATTGCAGGAAATATAACTGTGTTCAGCATCTGCATTAGCTGCTGTGATGGAGAAGTTCTCCATCTGTAGAGATGTGGGCGAACCACCAGCATGCATGTAGAAATTGTCAGACCTCAACTGTCAGATCAGGATTAGATCTTCTATTTGAGAGCCCCAAGACATTGAGTTGCATCTTTTACTTTCTGGTAAAAAAAAAAATTGAAGAGTAGTAACCCACACACTGTGGCTTAGCCTCAAACATGGCTTAGTCAAGAAAATGAATTATTGGAACTAAATCCATAAAGTCTACAAATGGAACTAAAAGCTATGCTGGAAAAACAAAGGGCCATCAGAGCGAAAAGCCCATCTGTCTTATTTAAAAAGTAGCCAGTACAAAGGAGACGTTAGATTGCAATATATGAGTTTCTCTGCCTCCAATTTGTCCTATTCTTTCTGAGGACCTTCCCAATTAGTGCATTAGCAAGGACAGAGTCAAACTGAACCTTTTTTGCTTGGTGTAAACCTAGTATGACTCCACAGAATTATATTAAAATTAAACGAGAGTCACTGATGATAGAGATTACTAGGCTGGATTTGTTAAAGACAACAGACTCTCGACCTTGAAAGTGCAGAGTAAACTATTAGTCCAGAAACCAACCATATCCTGGGCTGCATCAAAAGGAGCGTGACCAGCAGGTCGAATGACGTGATCCTGCCCCTCTACTCTGCTCTCGTGAGACCTCGCTTGGAGTATTGTGTGCAGTTCTGGTGTCCTCAACATAAAAAGGACATGGAGCCGTTAGAACAAATGCAGAGGAGGGCTAAGAGGATAATCAGGGGCCTGCAGCATCTCCCATATGAAGACAGGCTGAGAGAGTTGGGGCTGTTTATCCTGGAGAAGGCCGCATGGAGACCTCCTAGCAGCCTTCCAGTATCTGAAGGGGGCTATAGGGATGCTGGGGAGGGACTCTTCATTAGGGACTGTAGTGACAAGGAGTAATGGGTTCAACTTAAACAGGGAAGTTCTGGTTAGATATAAGGAAGAAGTTCTTTACTGTGAGGGTTGTGAGGAACTGGAACAGGTTGCCCAAAGAACTGGTAAATGCCCCATCTCTGGCAGTGTTTAAGGCCAGGTTGGACAGAGCCTTAGGTGACTATGGTCTAGTGGGAGGCATCCCTGCTCATGGTAGGGTGGGTGGGTTGGAACTAGATGATCTCAAGGTCCTTTCCAACTCTAACCATTCCATTGATTCTACAATTATCATGGAGGTAAGCAGAAGGAATTAGGTGAGAAAGAAACAGGACAGTCTTCTGTTTATAAACAGCCATCTTTAAGAGCACACTGAAACACCACTTGATTTTTCTGATGTTTCCTCCAAAATTCCTGCTTATAAAATTCTACTTTCTCTCTCCTGAAGTCACTATACAAACCAAAGTCCCATTCTCATTGCTGTGACAGTGACAAGGTAAAGAACAGGTTTAAAGAAAACAAATGTTTGCTCAGGTGAAGACCACTGTCCTGAATTACACTCATGTGTTTTTACCGGTTTATTTGTTGTTCTCTTTTCATCAAGTATCCTGTAGTCCGAAATGCCTTTTTTTGTCTGGAGGCTGCATCTGAGAAGAATATCAGTGAAGTTTACACTCAGGCACTCATGGCCTATGCTTTCTGCTTAGCTGGAAAGGCAGAAAAATGTGAATCATTCCTCAGAGAGTTACAGAAATCAACAAAGGAAGTTGGTGAGTTCCAGCCTATGTGGAAACTTTGGAAGCGGGAAGAGGGAATAGATCTTACTGCTGGTATGTGGTCTAACCTTGCCTCCACAAATAATCTATGGAGTTAATTTACAGCACATTTGTTGCTTGTGAAAAAGAGTCCAGGCCACAGTATGTCTCTGAGGCAGCACAGAGCAGTGTCACCTATAATCCGTTCTGCTTGCTCCTCACCCTCTTCTTGTTCAGATGGCTCACAGCATTGGGAGCAGGAGAAGAGGTCTCCATCAGAAAAATCTCCCTCCTTCCTTGACCATGCCCCATCAGCTGAAGTTGAGATCACCAGCTACGTGCTGTTGGCATTGCTCTATAAACCCAACCGGAATCAAGAGGATCTCACAAATGCCTCAGGGATTGTACAGTGGATCATCAGGCAGCAGAATCCCTATGGAGGTTTCTCTTCCACCCAGGTGCCAAGACTCCCTTCTACTCCCCAGCCATGCTAGGAACTGGGGCAGGTTCAAGGAGCCAGTGGGACTTTGACTACCCAGTCTTTTTTCTCCTTTGTATCTGCTGCCTCAAACACAGAGACCAAACCTTTCTCATTGAGAAACCAAAATACTTTCCTCCCTCTTCTTCCTAACTATGGAAATGTTAAAGCCATACAAGAGTAAATTGACTAGCAGCAAATACAAATACTTGTGTTGGGGATGGGCCTAGAAAATACCAAGTCCTGGCTCTTATATGATCAAGAAGTGCTCTGTAGGTCCCTAGAAAACACACGCTTCACCAGTATGAAAAACTCTATTGCTCAGATTTTGTTGTGAGATCTTCATGTGAGCAGAGAGGTTTCTTCCCCCCTAAAACCTATATGCCAATATGAAATGGCTCCTTATATATGAGAACCCTGGAATGATACACAGATTCAGGGTTTCTTTAGCCAGGATGAAGCAACTCTGCTTCATACTGGAACCATGACTTTGACCTCCCGCACCAGTCATGCTGTGCAGCTAATTGCCTTTTATTATTTTCTTCTCCTTCAGGACACAGTCATTGCTCTTCAAGCCCTCGCTGCTTATGGTGGGGCCACCTACAGTCCTGTAATGCAAAACATAGTGAAGATCACTTCCCAAAAGCCATTTGAGAAGGTATTTATTGTCAACAATGCAAACAGGCTCCTGCTGCAACAGACTCCCCTTCCAGAGGTCTCTGGGAAGTACAGCCTAGCAGTGAATGGCAGTGGATGTGTGCTTATGCAAGTAGGTGTCTGCTCTCCTCTTCATTGTGCCTCACATCATGCATATGATACAGCCATGGTTTTGATGTTTTTCTACCTGACTTCTCTTTATTTTCCTAATTGTTTGATTGCCGTAAACTATATTAAAACTTTTTTTCCCATCCCACATTCTGACTCCTGTGGAGCCACAGCATGGAAAAAAAAAAGAGTCCTTTCTGATCAGCAGCTGGTTTTAATCTGGGAGGTACAAGTACCTTCATTGTTAAAGAGCAGAACTCTGATGTGTCCGTCATTGGCATAAACAAGGATCTTCCACATAAAACCAAGGGTAACATTGCCAGGGAACTTCACTACATCTGATACTTGTTCTTTGGAATGCAAAGAAAAAAACTTGGCATGCTTGAATAAAAGGGCTTTTTCCTTTTCCAGACAGTACTGAGATACAATATTCACCTTCCAGAGGGGGCATTTGGATTTTCTCTCTCAGTACAGACATCAAACGCTTCCTGCCCACTGGATCGACCAGGAAAATTTGATATTGTCCTCATAAGCAGGTAACATGCCATCAACAAAGCAGCTGCACAGAAGACAAGGCATGCAGGGAAGATTGCTGTGTGTATACAGTTCTGCTTATAAAGTCAAGAATCATAAACTGATCAATGTGTTGATGATATCAGTCTGTAAGACACAATATCCCAAAAGACCTTATGACAGGAACTGATGGTGGTAGCACATACTTGGCCCCCTCATACTAGGGGCTTGTGTCTCCCTCTGGCTGCATGAGGCCAGAAGGATGGGACAGACTGATGGGATCCTCTGTTGTTTCAGTTACACAGGGAAGCGCAGCAGCTCTAACATGCTCATAATAGATGTGAAGATGCTCTCTGGCTTTGTTCCTGTTAAGTCTTCCCTGGATAAGGTAAGCTATAGGAGCAAGATTAAATGAGTCACCCCAGGGACTGAGAAGACTGGTCCTGATGAAAACAGAAGCCTGGTTAAGAATCGTTCACTCACAAACCCTTTGAGATGTTTGCATGGCTGCACTTCTCATTACTGGGTAGAGGGAATGCCCTACAGAGAGCTGTGAATACACAGGCCTTCCCAGATTAAAAACTAGGAAGTGTTCCAGCTTGAGCCTGACCAGCTGACACTGCACAGGTGGGGAAAGGCTGGGAAATCTGCCAGACTATACAATATCAAAGTCAGGCAGTATTCCCCAAATTCACTGTAATGTTTCCCGTGCACTCGGAAAGTGCTAAAGTCAAGTGGCAGGAATTGCTTAGACCTCTCCATCTATATAGCATCATTTGGTCTCTATCAGCTGCTAGCTCTCAATAGCTGGCAAGGAACAGAATCCTGCAGCCATGCAGTGATCGGGTCTGAGGTAGAACTTGTTTTTTAATGTTTTATAAATATATTTATCTCCAATTCCTTCTTTTAAAGCTCGTTGACAATCACACAGTGATGCAAGTAGAAAACAAGAAAAGTCATGTTCTCCTTTACCTGGAAAATGTAAGTTCTGATCGCTGTTTATTTAGATTTTGCAAAGGATGCAAACAGCATGCAATAGATGCACCTACAGTGTGAATATACTGGATAAACTGTATGTACCGTGTTCCCTCCCTCATCAGTTTTCCCCTGTAAAAGCTAAGCTACTTATTCCTCAAACTGCATTTAACATCCCAAACTCCCAAATAGTTCCAAACTGACACCTGCCCAGCTAGCAACTGTAAGTTAATTAAAAAATAACAAGAATTCCTTCTCCTTTCAGTCAATAGCAGATAAACACCAGAAAAGAGGTCCCTTTGTATGTATGTCTCCTTGGTAGGCTTGTCATAAACCTCAGTCCTTCCAACAGGACATGAAACACTGCTCTGCTCTGGAAAGATTTTCATTACTTCTCTTATGCTAGTATTGACTAATGGAAGTCAATACCCTGGTGATGTACATTGGTTCCCATAAGCTTCTTGGTGGCACACAGTGCTCATGTCTGAAGCTGGTGGGATTGCAGTACCAGACTTTATCATTTTTAAGAATTAAAAGGTCTTTTGGGACCTTTTTTCCCTCTCTGGCAATAGGATGTGTAATAACTACAGAATCAGGTAATAGAAGCAGGACAGGAAAACTACAACTCTTCACTTCAGGTTCACTGTGGACTCTCCAAACATATTTCAGATAATGGATGTCCCACATGTGTATGTGTGGCATCAGTGGTATTTGGAATACACAATCTGTTAGTTACCCTCATCTGCTCCAGATGGTGTTGTAGGAATAAGAACACTTACACGATCCTTGTTCCTCCATTCACAGATCTTGCAGAAGAAAAGGAAAGAAATCACTTTCTCAGTTGAGCAGGACTTTGTTGTGACCCATCCCAAGCCAGCTCCTGTGCAGATCTATGATTACTATGAAACTGGTAAGTCTTTGATTTTAAGCAGTACGAAGTTTGGGGTGAGGGACAGGGACAGCAGAAACACTGTATGCATTAAGGGAGATACAGAACCAGCCCTTCTGGAACCAAGATTTCTCTGAACTCTTATCAGGATCTGGATTTAGTATCAGGGGAGAGACTTATTCCACTTTTGTGACCTGATGCTCAAGGTGACAAGTGGGCATGATTAGAAAGCTAGAAAAATTCACATACCAGAATGAAGATTCTGAGGATCTCTGGTTTAAGTGTGTGTGGGGTGTATCTACCTCCAGGGCAAAGCACCCAAAGTGGTCTGCAGGCTAATAGGAACATTTATGTCCTTCTTCTCCAGAAGAGTACGCTGTTGCTCAGTATACATCACCTTGCAAAGAGGCTGTTGCAGAAATGGACTAATGATTAGAGAAGGTAAGTGAAATCCAGAAAGAAAACCAAGCAAGTTAGAAGGTAAAGTATGAAGCAGCATGTGCAGATGGATGGGCATGATGAAGACAGCAATAACTGTTCTTGCAGAAATGGACTCTGCAGTCACCACCAGGCTTTACAGAGAGCAGCTAGAGACAGTGGCCAGGTCCTGTCTCATGCTGTCGCAAGTCCTGTCACCATGACACATGCTTAGTGGACTCCAAGGGAAGACCATGTTAGTGTTCATGGGAAGAGCTCAGCCTCTAGAATGAAACTGAAAGTGCAGAATAAAGGAAAGACTGGGAAATACCGTCAGGATTTCCTCAAAAGCATCACACTTAGCGAGGAATAATCTCCCTACAGCCATCCTTGAAAGGCTGTCCTGACTCAGCACAGCAGTTATGCTGACTGTTATCTGACAAACAGTTTCTGAGGAATATGGGCACATATCCCACATAACCCACACAGTTTTCTGCCAGACCTTGGTCCAGCATTTGTCTGTTTTGTGCTGAAGGAGCTGATTACCCTGTACCTGAAACCATATTTTAGATCCTGATGGTTTGTTCTCATTGAGGTTATTTTCTTTTGGATTTTCCCCTACAGGACCATCATTAACGTTGAACAAGTGGTCAAGAAACCTATTTTCTTCCATCATTAAGTGCTGGCAAGGGCCATTTCACCTTACTAATCACAGTAGGAGTCTGTGACATCGTTTGAGCTAGTGTCTGATTCTCTGTTTCCTTTCACAGCACATCTCTTTAGATCCGTGTCATAATCATGTAGACCTTTCCATCAATAAACCTCCCTTTTACACTGGACATTGTCCTTTTTTTCAGTGTCACAGAACAGACATTTTAATGACAGTCCACATGGAGAGGATGAAGAGAGAAACATATCTGTCCTGCCTGCACCACTTGGCCTCTTCTCCCAGTTACAGCTAATAACCACTGGCAGCTACTCTAATATGCAGCATATTCAGTCCCTCCACCTTCCAGAGAGCAGGACCCATTGCTCATAGTTGCTGAACAGCCTCTACACAGCCCTGCCAGGGTGCTGCCTGTCCCCTGTAGCATAAAAGTAGGGTTTTATGTATGGACATCACAGAGTGACTCTGCATCACGGTTAGTAGAAGAGAGGGTGAAGAAAGAAGCAGGTTTCAGTCCAGACCTGGTAAGCACCTGGTCCCACACCCTTGATCTACCCCCTGGCTGGCTTTCCAGTCCATGAAACTGGCCAGAGTTTGTCCAAAAAGAGATGATGAACCTGGATCATGATGCCTTGCCCCAGCAACCAGCAACAAGTGTCCCTCTTCTCCTGCACCTCTTGTTATCGCCCCCTTCGTTACACTTGGAATCATGGTGGTTTTTCCAAACATAAATGCTCTTTGGCTGCAGCATGACAGAGTTGGTGAGTGGGTAGGAAGAGCATGATCCAGGCACTACCAGAGCCCTCTCACAGGGGACAAAGGAACAGGGAGGCATGGCTAGAAAAGAGGGAGCTGAGCAGCTTCAGGAGGGCTTGAGAGAGAAGCATAGATGCAGTTCCTCTTACACAGGAGCAACAAACTGGTCAGCAGCCTTTGCCCACCTCTCCCATAGCTGCAGCTGCGTTGCTCACAAGCAGAGGGGTTCAGCCCCATGCTGGCTTATCTGCCCCCCTGTACTGGGGCCATCCATCACACAGGACTGGGGAGAAAAGGACGGAGCTGTCGTGGGGCACAGGCGGAAGGACCAACCATGCAAGGCCATGAACAAGAATTTAAGCATAGATGCGAACTTTCAGATGCTGAGGATTGGTATGTGTTTTGAAGGCATACATTTCACCAGGAAACTTACTAAAATTGTGTGTGGACTTGGGTTTTTTTCCATTTTTCCCAGTGAAAATCATGTCAACGCAGAATATCCCTCTTCCCAAATCCATTTGTTTTTTTTTTTTTGCAAAAGGTGCTAAATAATTTGAGCCAGTGTTTCTGAGTTGCTAAGGCCTGGCTTGTGAACAAACTAAATGTCTGAGTCTCCCCAGGCAGCAGGGTACCCAAATACTCACAGCATCCATTAGCCATGTGTGAGTTTCAGAACTGCACAGGGCTGGCCATGCAGGATATGCATGATATTGATGTTACAAAAAAGCCATTTCATTAAGCTACACAGATGAGGAGTTTGTGGGGCATGAAACGCCTTTGGGTAGAGTGCAGATTTCCATGCTAAGTCCCAGAATTGAAACTTCACTGTCAGCAGGAGGGAAGCCAGAAAGGCTGTGAGTTTTGCTTTCCTGACGCACCCCAAACTGTAGCGACCATCTGGATTTGAACGAGCATCAGACTGGACTACAGCAAGAGAAATCAGCAGTTAAAGCAACAAGGCTGAAAAGGAAAGCAGGCTGAGTAGATGTGGGTACAGGATGTGCATCTTTCTGGGGGATTTGTGGCCAATGAACCAAGGCTTCAGCATCTCACATGGAACTCATAAAAGTGCCCCTAAGGTCTGGCCACATGTTATTCTGTTCAGCCAAACATCATTTTCTGGGAATAAACAAGGTCCTGAAAAAAAAACCAAGCTGCAATTTTATCATTCTTGTGGAGTTTTCTTTTCCTCTTAGGCCAAACCTGAACGATTAAAACATCAAGTGCATATTTCCCACTGCAGACTCTTCCTCTGCAGGCTGAAAATGTAATGTTTATCATGCGATTTCATCCTGTAACTCAAAAAGATGCTTGCTGCTTGCAGGCAGATCTAATGAACATCCTGTGCTTACGTTCTTCCTCCAGATTTTTGCATGTAGACCATGTTCTCCCTGGCTCCTGCGCCCACAGCGAACAGCAATATTCCTTAAACCACATTCCAATCCGTCCCAGATTTCTGGAACCTGTGTGTCTCATTTCAGTCCTAGGTTTTGTGCACCTGAAACTGTCAAGTATGTTTACTGTTGACTGAGCAAGATGGGGACACCCACTAGACTGAATGTCATTTCTTCCTCTGTAACCTGATAATCCTGAGGGGTCACACAATTCAATCCTGGAGACTCAGGGAGTGTTATAGGTCTTAGATGGTCAAAACTACTTTAATTTTGGCAAGATGCTCAGGCTAAGCAAATTCTATTTCCCCCTGTGGTAAAGGCTCCATCCCTGGCAGTGTTCAAGGCCAGGTTAGACAGGGCCTTGGGCGACATGATCTAGTGTGAGGTGTCCCTGCCCATCGCAGGGGGGTTGTAACAGGATGATCTCAAGGTCCCTTCCAACCATTCTATGATTTGGTGACTCTATGAAGTGTGAAAAAATCATCACTGGTCCAAGAGATGCCCTGAGCGCCTATACACTGGTTTACTATGCTTGGTATTGCACATCTCAGTTTAAAAAAGCTACCTGAGAACAGAGACAGATGCAAGTACCCACTGGAATGGTTGTGCATGTCCTTGGACTGAGTTAATAATCCTATGAGAAATGGGAAATTCAAACCTTTGCTATGGTTGTCTGCCAGCAGGGCTCCCAGACCCTGTGTTGTCACACTGTGCATATAACCTAACAGGTGGGAGACTTAAAATGTCTTATCTGTGAGTGATGGCAGGCAAACTATGAGCGAGGCAGGCAGAGGTGGAGGGAGTAAAGAAATCACCATGCTGTGTATTGACAGGGCTCTGTGTGCATGCTATGAAAGTGCTAACCTTGCACATTTCTTTGTTTGTCTCAGTGCCCATGAGGAGGTGAAGGCTGGGTTATTACCAGAGGCAATTGCATAACCATGCCACATGTTTTCTGCTTCACTAGAAGTGACCAGCTCTAGGCCCCAGTGATTCCCCTTTCTGTCCCTCCTGTCGAGGCAACGTCTGTCTGCACTCACTCAGTGACCTGGGGTCTGTGTTGGGATAAAGCTCATCTGGGGAGTCCTGTGCACTGTGTGTGGGATGCACAGCTGGCTCTCTCCTCACTGCTTAAGCAAGGTCTTGTCCTGTTCCCTTCCAATCACTTATGTACAGAGCATGGTATCCCAAAACAGGAGAGAAGTGCAGTGGTATAATGCAGCCAGAGCAGGCTCTGTAGCAGGACACTGCGTGCAAAGGGGTCCTGATAAATGGCATGACCTCCATCTGCATCACAGCATTACAACTCCTACCCCTTTCCCTGACCTGAAAAGCCAAACATGACCAGCTCTGCCCTGCCTAACACAAGGTGCAACAGAAAAAAGCAGAGGTGCAAGGAAGGATTACACATGACAGCATCTGATTTCCTTTCCTTGTACTCCATTAGGACTTCTTGTCTTGCTTTCCTGTAGCATCCTTCATCTCAAAAACCTGGACAAACACTATCAGCTGAATCCCAACTCCCCTCTGCATGGAGGAAAGATCTGTGTTCTTGAGCACCAAATGATGTTTGGCTTAGCTGTGACAGAGGGGGACCTGGTCTTATCCAATGTTACCCAGCAAGGCAGTAACTGAGCTAAGTGTAAAGCCCTTCCCTCCTGCTTCAGATGAGCCAGCAGGTTCTGTACCTGAGGCCCCAGCAATGCCAGGCCAGCTGCCCTTCCAGCATGGTTGGAGTAGTGAGCCTTTCTGCACAGCTACCACAGCAAGCTGGTGCTGCAAGTACAATCCAGCAGATGACATGGACACAGACTTCTGCTGCCTTCTTCCAGAAAAGCCATTCAGAGGGGGCAGTGATTTGGGGTTTCACTTTTCTGTAGCTAGAATGAACATCAAACCTAAATAAGAGCAACCTTTGGAACACCCATGCCATGTAAGTACTGTGTTTTTCTCCACTGGTGCTCTTGCTCATGGCCTTGTTCCATGAAGTGCGGGTAGTCTCTGGGGCTGGCTATACTATGGCAAATCTGGGCACCTCTTCTGTTGCTTCATCACCCTTGGAGGGAAGCATTTTTATCTTCTGCCTGCTTGGCATTTCTCTGTATGCCACTGTGCAGCTCCGAAGAGGCTGGCTCCAACTTCATTCCACCTGCCTTGAACATCAACAGTAGAAGTACCTTCATGAGATGCCTGTACTAATGTGAAGGGAGAGGGAGTCCAGGCAATAAAATCACAGCTAAAGCTTAAGACAAAGTCTATATGCATGTTTTTATGTGGTAAAGTTGTATCTGAAGAGTCATATGACTCAAAAAGAGTATAGTTAATTGTGTCAAGTGCTGTTTTCAGATACATTTGTAAAAGTTTTGCCTTCTTCTCTCCCCTTCTTTGGCAACAGTCTGAGCAATACAAATTTATACGTTAAAATAGGTTTTCATTTTTAGTATATCAAGAATTTTCTTAATTTCTCTGCAATATCCAATATCCAAAACATCTGTGAACTTGCAAACAGCTAGTTCATTTTGTATGTATTTTAAAATTGTTAGGTAACATTCACTCATTAGTTTCAGTAGATTTAATAGTAGGATTTCAACAACTGATCATCCTCTGTTTGTGCCATTCATTTTAAGTTTCAGACAGACACACTGCAGATTTCTCATGCTGGAAGCTTAACAGCCTTGGCTGCAGCATTTTTTGCAACACACAGCGTACGTTTCTTTTAAGGCAAGATAAAGTTTATATGTTTATATGATGTTTACATGATTAAGATCTTAAGAACCTTAAACTTTATGAACTTTATATGATGTCTGTTATAATATAGCTGGGAAAGCTGAATATACCCTACTTTGTATAGGGCTTACCCTACAAATGGGCTAGTCTTACATTAAATATAGCTGTAGGACTATTTATGAATCCCAGCTACCAATTTAGCTTGCAATTTAATCTATGAAGTGCATTAAAATAAGAGCAATTCATTGATGCCTTTGTTATGCCTCAATTTACTCATTTGTTCACTGACACCCCAGGAATATGCTATATTTGGCAGCTCAGCTCTCTGTGCCTGGGAAAGACAGTTAATCTGCCACCAGGCCCTTTGGTTAAGATCTTCAACAGGCTACTAAAGTGGATGATCTGTATTTACTCTGATATTTTTAGTTTAATTTGAAGTTTACATATCTTTCTTTATCTGCATGCTGCAACTTATGAAATGCTCATATTGTCTGAGGTTTTGTGATAGGTGACTTTCTCTTCACTATGGCCTGTGAAATATTTTGTCACCCTATTTATCTCTCTGTGTGTTGCTGCTACTCCTCTTGATTTATACAAGTACTTTTTCTCATAATGCTTTTTTGTCGTTTGAAATAAATTGCATTGGGGTTCTTTGCTCTAGATATATGGGCCAGGAAAACTAATATAATTATTTAGATTCCTTTTAGAATAAAAATACTGATTTCTTTTTCAGCCTTTAGCTGAGCACCTAACATGTTAACCACAGTTGTAAACCTAAGTTTTACAGTGATTGTTTTCTTACCAATCTCCATGCAAAACTGATACAGGTACTGAAAAGAGACGTTCCTTTTGCTACAGCAGCTCATTTCTACCAGGAGTTCTTGTGTGAAAGTGCAGGGACTACCTTGTGCATAATACCACTGTTACAAAGAAGTGATTCCTCAGCTTTTTATTTCTAACACATGCCTCTTATTGAAAGCCAAAGGTTGAAGTTAAGTTTATTGTTTTGGTTCGGCTTTAAGAGCTGAACATTGTGTTACAGTCCTTGAAAAGGCAGAACAGGGGTATAGTAAATAACAGGTGTCTTTCTTGTGATTATTTACCTTTGCTGACAGTGGTTCCAAAATTGCTTAAGATTGCAGACAAGGATTCCTGTAGATAAAAGTGTTGGGATAGTGTTAAGGGTATTACAACCACCACAGACACCTTTTCTTCCTGCAGTTGCAGAGGCTGGTGAGCCACTGTTACAGGACAATTGGTTGTCATCTACAAATCTGAAATATAGAAACTGAAAAGAAGTCAGAGGAAAATAGACCAGATTTGGGTTAAGGTGATTAATATTGCACACTGAATATCTTATTTTATTTTCATGGGGAAATACGTTTTCTATAGTGGTCCTAAACTTGGAGGTATAGAACACTTCACATTTTTCTATCACTTTTTCTAGGCAATGCAGAGAAGACTGTAAGACTTATAGGAAATTTTATATATCTAGAATATATACATATATAGAATAAGGTTTGGTGTGACTGGAATTTATCAATATTTATGATGGCCTGTATTAACTTATTAATTGCACTTTTTGTGCCCACCAGTGCAGCTCAAAACAGTACATTTTAAAGTGCTGGTGGAAAGGAACCTGTGAAGGAAATACTGTGGAGAATTAAATGCTCCAAAAAATAATAAATTAAAATAGTCATAATGATACAGGCAAAGTAGAAGTCCTTCCATGGCATCCATTTCTTATTGACCTGGTGTCTTGCTCCATTTCAATATGATGGTACCTGGAAAGGAAACCCAATGTGTCAGCACATGCAACTTACCAATCACTGTAACATCTCTGAGATTTATCTGCAAGTAAGGTAATTTCCCAAGTGTTCTTTGGAACAAAAGAAAGTTTTAGAATCATGTCATAGTTTCAATTTAGAATTGGAAATAAAGAAGTTTCAAAAACCTTCTGTGAAACAGCTGATAGATATGCTGCCTTTAAAAGTGAGAGTAAACGTATGTAACCATTCACTTTCAAGGAGGATGAACCAAAATTAATTGTTGTCATTTACTATAGAAATCCACTATGCTTGAAGGGTTATAAGAAATTTGATATAGGCATTTTGGCTATATCAACCATTTATTATGGCAGGGCCTAATTCGAATTCTTTATGATTAACAGTTAGGTGCAATGTTTCACTTAGGTTTTGTAGCAGCTTAATATGATTAAGTTTAAATGACTAGACCCTGAAGACAGTAGATAAACACAGGCTGCTTGTTGATCTATCAGGTACACACTGACCTCAGACACGTAAGAAGTATTGTTATAAGAGGAAATCTCTTTCCTGTGGTTAAAATCATGACTGCCAATTCACCGAAGCCATCACTGTGCATGGCAAAGATGTTGCATGCCCTTTTCAGCACTGCTATCTTTTATTAGACCAGCTAGTCTTGTTGGAAGAAGTAGCCACTCTTTCAGACACACTCTCCTTCAGGTCTGAAGGGGCACCCAGAAGCTTCCAAACTAAGTACAAGTTTAGACCACTTGTTCTGAGCTTTGTGAGAGAGGAACCAGCTGAAGCACCAGCTGACTGCCTGAACTAAAGGGCAGCTAGTGCTTGTGGGGCAAACTGGGCATGAAGGAGTCAGAGAGCTAAGTGGTTCCTGGGGGATGGAAAAACAGGCATTTTACACCCCATGGATGGTAAATGCCTTAGGAGAAGGAAGTAGATGATAGTGAATAGGATCTCCACAGAATCACAGGTTTTGATGACCCTGTAGATCTATTATTTTACTTTTCCATGTTTGTCCTTTAAATGTGTTTTGCATGTGTCCATTCGGATTACTTTTTGGTTTCAGTTTACAGCAGCCTGAATGACAACAGGCAACTTGGGATGAGTTGTGCTCCAGCAAATGCCCAAGGCACCATTGCTTTGAAAACTGCTGTTTTCCACAAGTTATTTACAGGAGAAGTCAAAGATGGGAGTGAGAGGATAGACAATAGGAGGCACTTCTGGAGAAAGCTCTGTTTATTACTTCATAGTTACACAACCACTTTTTTATCAGTATTTCCATCTCTAACTGATAATCTTAATCTTTTGGATTGTGTGAGTACGTGTTCATTCCTTCCCCATATGACATTGATATAACACTTCCTCCCAGCCGACACTGCCTGCCTCCTGACTGTCTCCATAACTCCTGTGGTTTATAAATGATGTTGAATTTTATTCCACAAGAGGCTATGCCTGATTTTCAAACACCATCCTGAAAATTCCTTTTATACCCAGACACCTCTCCTGCGCCTCTGTCCTGCTCTTCCCTGTGTTTTCTCCTGCTACTACATCAGAGTCAAGGCACACTGTATAGCTAACATTCAGTCTTAGCATTCTGTCCATTGCACAGAGCAGAGAATCTCTGCTATTAATGTGGCTTCACAGAGACGGTTTGTGTTGAAGCTTTTTCTCTTCACTAGGATCATGAATCTCTATAGCGTTACTGAGTCCTTCCACTGCACAGGCACTGGAGGGCATGCTGACAGCCCTGCAGTTTTCTGGGGACTGGTGCAAAGCAGCCACCTAGTTAGGGCTCTCAGGGAGTCCTCCCGGTTTGGACCGGGTATTTCTGCTCAATGACATGCTGAAATTCAGCAAACTTCTTTTCTTTTCCAACCAGGGTTGGAACTAGATGATCTTAAAGTCCCTTCCAAACCCAACTATTCTATGATTCTATGATTGAACTTCTGGATAAGATGCTACAAGCAGAGGTTTGCAGAAGACCCAAGTCAAGTGAGCTGCACTGTTTGTGAGTGACTTCTGGTACAAGCAAGACTCACAGCAGAAAAGATCTGAATCTGGAGAAGGGAAGGAGGAGCCACCTGGAACACCTGAGACATCTGCACTCAAATAATGGAAGATGATCACCATACTCGGGAAGCGAGGACGTCTTCTAACAACATAATGTAATGTTTGTGCATATTCACAGTGGAAGCAGAACTTACTTCCATATCTAGACTAGCACCCCACCTCATTTTGGGTTATATTCCTGACAGATTGCCTGACCCATAGCAGCTTTATTAGCAACTCTGTCAGCAAACTACTGCAGTATTCTGTTAACATAACATGGGCAGTGTGTGTGTTTCATTTTGTTCTTAAAATACTTATAAACCTGGTTTGGGGCTTCAAAAGATCACAGTACCCCATATTAGGGTGCTGTGAGTGGATATCTGCCCAAAGGGAATATTACCTTATGTTGAACATAGTTCATTTCATAGAATCACAGAACGGTTCAGGTTGGAAAGGACCTTAAGATCATCTAGCTCCAACACCCCTGCCATAAGCAGGGACACCTCACACTAAACCATGTCACTCAATGCTTCATCCAACCTGGCCTTGAACACCGCCAGGGATGGAGCACTCACAGCCTCCCTGGCCAACCCATTCCAGTGCCTCACCACCCTCACAGGAAAGAATTTCTTCCTTATATCCAATCTAAACCTCTCCTGTTTAAGTTTGAACCTGTTACCCCTTGTCCTCTCACTACAGTCCCTAATGAAGAGTCCCTCCCCAGCATCCCTATAGGCCTCCTTCAGATACTGGAAGGCTGCTCTGAGGCCTCCACTCAGCCTTCTCTTCCCCAGGCTGAACAGCCCCAACTTTCTCAGCCTGTCTTCGTATGGGAGATGCTCCAGTCCCCTGATCATCCTCGTGGCCTCCTCTGGACTTGTTCCAACAGCTCCATGTCCTTTCTATGTTGAGGACACCAGAACTGCACACAATACTCCAGGTGAGGTCTCACGAGAGCAGAGTAGAGGGGCAGGATCACCTCCTTGGACCTGCTGGTCACGCTGCTTTTGATGCAGCCCAGGATATGGTTCCAGTTCCAACCCCCTGCCATAGGAAGGAACACCCTTCCCCCTAGACCAGGTTGTTCCAAGCCCCATCCAACCCGGTCTTGAGCACTGACAGGGATGGGGCAGCCACAGCTTCTCTGAGCAGCCTGTGCCAGTGCCTCACTAGCCTCACAGGGAAGAACTTCTGCCTAATGTCTAATCTAAAGCTACCCTAAGAGAAGGTAGATTGTGTATTATGCTGCCTTGAGATGAACAAAGCTTTCCACAACACTGTGGATTTTGGTGGGTTAAAGGAAGCAGGGTTTGAACCATTCAAAGTTTTCTCATACAAGCAGTATCCAATAAATACCCTTCCCCCACTTGGAAAGTCTCTGGGCAAATACTGTCCGTCTGTTCCAGCTCCTCCTTGTTGCTGCCTCTCTCCACTTCCGGATGGGCCCTGGCCCCCAGCCCTTATCTCCTCCAGCCCCTGGGCTGTTTGCAGAGAGCAGTTATAAAAAGGCTGACGGAGCAGAGAGTGGAGTGGAATTACAAGGTGCGGGAGAACAGCAGCGGATCAGACAGTGTATCTGCTTGACTCACCACTACCTGCTCTGCACCATGGGGAAGAATGGGCTGCTCAGCAAACCAAACGTCCTCCTCCTTCTCCTCCTCCTCTTTCCTGGACACAGCTCTCCTACCACAGAACCGTAAGCAACACATGTGCAAGGTGTGGGGGGGAGGTCTTAGTGCAGCTTTTTCCTTCAGTTTTCTTCCTTTCTGTCAAACAGCGGTGACGGTTTCTTCCATTCCTGCCTGGCATCCCACTACCAGCCAAGCCCTGAGCTTCCAGAACTGGGAGCTCTGCCAGTGCTCCCCACTCCCACACTGCAAATCCCTGCTTTCCCAGCCCTGGGACACGTACACCTATCCCCTCCCCAGCTTTGCCAGTCCTCACACTCCTGCCCTGTAGCTGCCTGCTAGTCCAGCTCTGGCTCCTCACAGCATCTTTACCTGAGTATATTCTTGCCTAGAAACCTTTAGGTCCCTAGGGTTTTGTGAACATATACTGACCTTTCTGCAATATCCTTATTTCAATCCCTGGGCTGTTTCTCCCTGTTCTCTTGTCACTTTCAAGCCAGTTTGCACCTCTTTCTCCTGCTTCTTTCAAGCCAGTTTGTTTCCCTTGGCAGCATCAGATGTACTTGTTCCCAAAAGAGGATGTGTGACCTAGATTCTCCTCTTCTGCATGGAGCCTGGCACTGGCATGCTCCCCTGGGTCATCCACCCCAGGGCTCAGCAGAGCAGCAGCATTGCTGCTTCGCCTGCTCTGCTGAGGAGAGGGGAAGCCCAGGGAGGCACAGGCTGGCTGGAGCCTGGCCTCCCCATTCAGCCTCCCCTACCACAGAGGGTTGCTCTGAAGCCTGTAGTCCGGACAGGAGCAGCCACCCTCCTCAGACCCTGGCTGCTGTCACATATCGTGCCTCCTGCTGCCTTGTGCTGGCAGAAGCACAGTTCTCACCACCACCGTTGCAGCTCTTGTAATGCTTGCTACAAGGACTTCATGCCCACAAGCAGCACTTCAGTAGGGCTAGCATCTGTAGCAGGAAGTGCAGCACTACTGCTGCTGCTTGCTGTGGAGTCAGAGGTGATGTAGTGACCAACTCAGACTGAAGAACCTTTTACTCACACTGTACCATCAGCCCCTCATTCATCTGCCCTGTCTGGGTGCTTTCAGGACAGACCAGCCAGCAAAGTCTGCTTTGAGGTCAGGCAGAGGTCTCTGGTGTCCCTACAGTGATCTGATGCAATTAATTAATGATTAATTATTTTATTCATACCTGTCCAAGATCAGAGGGAAAGAGAATGGATTTGCTCAGACCCCTCTCCTATGAGCAACATGCTGCTCTTTATTGCTGACCTGAGCCCCATTTTGGGAGGGGAGAAGGAAGAAAGGTGAAAGGAAGAGGCAAGGAAGAGAGGGGTGTAGTTGGGATCCACAGAATGAAGACAGGAACCCCATAGGGAGGCCATGGAGTCTGAGCAGTCAATTGCTAGGTAGTATGAGGGTAGTGGTTCTGTTTTAAGTGCTGCAGGGTAGATCAGATGTTGTGTACGGTGCAGAAGGGGAGCCAGCCTTGAACTGAGACAAAATGAGGCTTCCAGCTGAGACTTGCTTATTGTGCTCTCCACAAGTAGGAGTTTGCTTCTTTGAGCAGCAACAGTTGCTGCTATTTCTGTCTCAGTTGTGTCTGGCTGCACAGGAGACAGTTAAGCCTCAGACTACATATTAGAAAAACTTGTTCACCAAGCCACTGGAATAGGTGACACAAGAAAAATGATGGAAATTCTGTCTCTTGAGTCCTTTGCAATGGTCCTGGTTCAGGAGAGAAGTTGGGCTTGAGACATCCAGAGGTGCCTTGCTAGCAAAAAATTCTGTGATTCTATAAGATACTGACAGCAAGATGATCTTTTTTCCTTGCTCCCGGTCTGTGCTGGAAGGATTCAACAGGAGATATTGTTCCTCTGCTCTGGTACATAGCTGTGCACTATTTACATGGTTGTGCAAGCCATCTTACTATGCAGTGGACATTCCTGGGAATGCAATGCATATGGTCGGAAAAGCAGGGTCATGATGGCACTTGAATTGGCATGTATGGATTTGAACTGGTGGAGCTGACGAAATCCACTGCCTTCTTTGGCTGGGTGTTTGTTCTAGGAGGTTGCTGAGAGTCAATATGCAGACATTAGTCCATCTTCAGCTAGAGTATTACCTTCTCTACATAGACAAACTCCTCAATTTTGCCTCAGCCATTTTCTCTGGGTCACCTATTGTTTCATGATGCTTGCTTTGACAGAGTAGCTGCCTCTGTTGTCAGAACAGTTGGTTGCATGTGGGGAGGCTGCTGAGGTCTCTTTTGGCAGCTCAGATGTTTCATTGTCCTGGAATGTCTACATGGAATTGTCCTGGCCTTTGTGACCCAAGTTATTTAAAGCTCTTATAGAACTTTAATTCATCCATCTCTTTTCACTAACACATCCCAAAACAGCTAAAGGGAGGTCTATAAACAGCATGGTTTATATCCTTGTTTTCAAAGGCAGGGAAGCCGGTGTAGGGGGAAAGTCTGTGCATCGGCCAAAATTTCAGCAGAACAGTGAACAGGAAGAGGAATGAGGCCAAACTCCCCACAAACTAGGTCACGCTGTCCCTTCAGCAGATGAGATGTTACAGTCAAGTTGCCAGTGCCACTGAAAGAAGATAGGGGAAATCAGATTAGGGGAAGCAGGCACAGGGTGAAGCTGTGGTGAGAAGGCTGTGGAAGAAGAGGAGCACTAGAGCAGATAGTCACAAGCTCTAAGTCACTCCTGGGGTGGCTGAAGCTCCCTCCTTTCACTGCTTCTGCAACAGCATGACCGGAGTTGCCATCTGGCTTCTCACCACACTTTATCCTGTTGCTTCGTGATGAGAGAAACAGAGGTACTGCCTGGTTCCCATTGCCTCCACAATAGCTTTAGGACTTCCCAAAAGCCCAGATTTCAGGCAATAATGTAGCTCTGGACAGACATAGCTATGTTTCCCCAGGGCTGGCACCATCTGGCACTAGCTTTCTCCATGGAAAAGTATGAGCAGTCCACACCACAGGTTTTGCCCCATGCATACAGTGATTAATATACCCTGCAGACTGAACTTCCATCAGAACCTTCTGCTCTGGATATCTTGCATGTTCACAGGGAAAAAGGAATACTAGGCCCATAAAAATGGTCCATCAGACCAGAGGACTACATTGGCTCTGTATCCTGTCTGTATTGGTGGTCAGTGGTAGGTACTGAGGGACCTTGCTGAGGAGCAAGGCAAGTACTGTGGAAATAAGTTTCCCATCTGCTGAAGACTTATGGAGCTCCAATCGAAAGTTCAAGGTTTTACTGTGGCACAGATTACATTTCTGCTGCTATGTTTTCTAGCCAATTCTGGGCAATTAATTTACCCAGGACATTTTTAATAACCTTCATATCAGGAGTAGCTGATCTTCTTGCCCTTAACAGCCTCATACCAAATTTCATATAGCTGGTGATATAGGGAATGTAGCATATGCCTTCATTACTGGCAGGTGGGAATTAACAGCTTCTTTTGATGGCCTGAACTTGGCTGGACATGCAGGTAAAGCCCTAATTATCCAACTGGGTAATATCTAGTTGGCAACTGCTGGATCCTTTTCATCCTCACAAAGGGAAGGACAGGCGGCAGCTGTCTATTACCTGATGCAGCCTGGGCATACTGTCCTTCTTGGACTCAGGAGCTCGAGAGCCATGGGCTGTCCACACCAGAATTGTGTATTTGGATTTTGCAGCAACTGGTAGCTTGAAGTTTCTCAGTTTAAATTTGTACATTAGCAAAAACGTTTCTGCTCCCTAAGACATCTGCTTAATATTTTCACGTGGTGGTGTTTACTGCACATGTTGTCACGGGTGATGAACAAACCATGTTTCCTTTTGTGCATGCCATGACTTTATATCTTTCTGATGTGAATTTCTCCAAGCTGAAGTCTTAATCTATGCAGTGCCTCCTTTTATGAAAAACATTCCAGATTTCATATTACCACAGCCATCTTTCGCTGAATATTTTCTTCTAAATCCATTTTTTAAATGCATGAAATATGTGAGATGTGAAAGTACCTTACAATTACACAATGGCAAAACTATGTGTTCTGGTTTGTCCTCTTTTCCTTTCTGAATGCTTTCCTACAGTCTATTTGTTTCTTATCACTAACTGAGAATTTTGCAAGAGTGATCAACAGCGCTCATGTCTGAGTGGTAACAGCCCACTTACTGATGCAGCGTATACACGATACTATATACACTGCTGAGCTAAAGTTTCCATAGAAAAAAAATCATAGAGTCATAGACTGGTTTGGATTGGAAAGGACCTTAAGATCATTCAGTCCCAGCCGCACCAGACCATGTTGCCCAAGGCACTGTCCAACCTGGCCTTGAACACCGCCAGGGATGGAGCATTTACAACTTCTCTGGGCAACCTGTGCCAGTGCTTCACTACCCTCACACTAAAGAACTTTTTCCTTATATCCAACCTAAACTTCCCCTGTTTAAGTTTGAACCTGTTACCCCTTGTCCTGTCACTACAGTCCCTAATGAAGAGTCCCTCCCCAGCATCCCTATAGGCCCCCTTCAGATACTGGAAGGCTGTTATGAGGTCTCCATGCAGCCTTCTCTTCTCTGAAGAGAAACCCAATTTTCTCAGCCTATCTTCATACAGGAGGTGCTCCAGTCCCCTGATCATCCTCGTGGCCTCCTCTGGACTTGTTCCAACATTTCTATGTCCTTTTTATGTTGAGGACACGAGAACTGCACACAGTGCTGCAAGTGGGGTCTCATGAGAGCAGAGTAGAGGGGCAGGATCACCTCCTTCAACCTGCTGGTCTCACTTTTTCTTCCTCTATAGTTTATTATATACTATAGGGATGCTGGGGAGGGACTTTTCATTAGGGACTGTAGTGACAGGACAAGGGGTAATGGGTTCAAACTCAAACAGGGGAGGTTTAGATTGGATATTAGGAAGAAATTCTTTCCTGTTAGGGTGGTGAGGCACTGGAATGGGTTGCCCAAGGAAGTTGTGAATGCTCCATCCCTGGCAGTGTTCAAGGCCAGGTTGGATGAAGCTTTGGGTGTCATGGTTTAGTGTGAGGTGCCCCTGACTATGGCAGGGGGGTTGGAACTAGATGATCTTAAGGTCCTTTCCAACCCTAACTATTCTATGATTCTATGATTATCTATTGATTATTTTCCCACCGTGAACAGTTTATTTGCCATTTTTGCTGCACAGGCCCACCATATGACAAAAGTTTTCCACAAATCCATAGGTCAGTTTCCACAAATACGGAAGTTCTTCAGTTCCCCTGGACAATTATGAGAAAATCGTATCTCTCACATCATTTAGAATTTGACTGAAAAACAGGGGTCCCAACACAGACTCCAGAAATTTTCACTGGTTTAGTTTCTGATCTTTTAGCCTTTGAAAAAAGTTAAAGGTTTTTCTGCTCTTTTTAACCCTTTGTTTCTGATCTTTTAAGCAATTAATTGAAGACAGAATTAATAATTTGATTTATTAATAAAAACTAGTAACATTACCCGGTTTATTGTATGCCAGCTTAGTTTAAGGGTCTTTTGTAAAGGGTCTTTGTTGAAAGCTCTTTGAAGATGCAAGTACACTTGTGTCACAATAAACCACTGCTCTCTGAAATCCTTTGTGTGCTCACCATAATAAGGTCCCAAACTGCAAGCACACACATTTTTGCTCAGTGTGAAAAGGATTTGGAAACCTGGAAAGGCAAAGACAGGAGCAACCAGACAAGTGGGTCGTTTTTCTCAACCCTAAACCTGATGAATTTTCAGCTTCTTTTAGCTAATGCCTTTGAGTCTCAATAGGAGATTGTGGGATATACAGAAATAATGAACAGCCTGGAGCCTTTCACACCATCCTTACTCCCTGCTGTGAAGCTGAACAAAACATGCTTTGTAAAGGGCTCTCTATTAGCATAGAAATTATTCCTTCCACTGCAAGCATTTTTGTGCTTTTAAGCTAATTAGTTAGGCAGTTTAATACATAGAAACCCAAAATAAAATGAATGCTTATGTGTACATGCACTGCAATTCCTAGGTAATGGATTAAGCATGCTGGTTTGCTAATTTCTTTTCACTTAATACTGTTTCCTTAAAACTGTTTCACATTTCTGATCCTCTGGATTCTTGCTTCCCTCTGTTCCTAGGCAGTATATGGTGCTACTGCCCTTTCTGATCCACACTGATTCTTCTGAGAAAGTCTGTGTTCAGCTGACCCACCTGAATGAGTCTGTGACACTGAGTGCCACACTCGAGTATCAAGGGGAAAACAGGAGCTTGATTGATGACGTGGTGTCAGAGAAGGATGTATTCACCTGCGTCCCTTTCTCTGTGAGTATCTCATCCTTTTGGAATGAACCCTCGTGTTTACTGATGTGGCATAGTATATCTATATCTGAAAAGAGAAATAAGACATACTGCAATCAGAAACTTCTAAGCTAAGCCAAACAGAAAATGAATTTGACTTGGAAAATTAACTATGGTAGCCTTATGAGGAATATTTATCTACCATTATCAGATGCTGTGTCCCACGTGATATTTCTGTGCATTCAGGGCTTAGAGAATTTTTGGGGGATCCTTCATCCTAGAACCTCAACAGACAGAACATAGCCTGTGTTTGTTTGATCTGTGTAAACCTCAGAGGAAAAATAGTGAAGTGTGATGAGAATCATAGAAGCTGGGGAATGGTTAAAGATAGTGAGGTCCATGAGGTCATTTGCCTTCTTCTGGAACTTATTCATGATTTCTTCCTGCAGGTGGCTGATTGGTGAGTAATACAAGCAACTGGCCCATTGCCTAAATAATGAATCTCGGTTGATTTCCATTTTGATAAATCATAAGATGCAACGATATCAGATTCAATATTTCTCTAAGGAAAGTATATAAATGAAGGAAGGGAAAAGTATTCTAGTATTGGAAGCAGAGGAAGAAGCAGCATGGAGAAAACTCAAGGAAATGGAAATCTACCATTGCAAAAATTCCTGAAAGGAAAATAATTTTCCTGAGACAGAGGAGATAGGCTCTCCAAATTCATATCAGAAAAAACATGTTTTTCTCTTGCTTCTAGCACTGAGCCTCTGGTGTCTGTTTAGACAACTTTCAGACCTAGCTAAATACACTGTCTTTCAAAGGCTCGGTGAAATGGAGTGAATCAGTAAAGCAGTTATCCTCTTCGTTTTCCTTAGCTTCCAAAATCCAATAGCACATCAGTCACGTTTCTCACCGTAACAGTGAAGGGTGCAACACTGCAGTTCAAGAGCCGCAAGTCAGTGCTGGTCAAGAATTCTGAGAGCTTGGTCTTCGTCCAGACAGACAAACCTATCTACAAGCCTGGACAAACAGGTATGGGGAATTGGGTTGGTGCTGGCTCTGACAGTAGAACATCTTACAGGCTTAATTTCCCAGAGGCCCCATACTTTTATTATAGTGTTCAGAGTTCTTGGGGGGAGTTAAAGCACTCAGTCAATCTTATTTCTGTCAGCTGAGATCTAGGGCATGTGGGACCTTCGTCATTCCTATTCTATATATGAGGAAGAAGTTCTTTACTGTAAGGGTAGTGAGGCACTGGAGCAGGCTGCCCAAAGAAGTGGTAAATGCTCCATTCCTGGCAGTGTTCAAGGCCAGGCTGGACAGAGCCTTGGGTGACATGGTCTAGTGTGAGGTGTCCCTGCCTATGGCAGAGGGGTTGGAGCTAAATGATCTTAAGGACCTTTCCAACCCTAACTATTGTATGATTCTATGATTCTGTGATTCTTCACTCTCCAGGCACAGCATCTCAGCCAGATCTAGGCACAAGCTCTGATTTATTCTACACTACTAGAGGCACAAATCTGGGATGACTTATAAGCATAGTCTTCCTTGGCTGCACCTAAATTGGCAAATCAGTACAGGCACTCACAAGTGACAATTCAGGTCAGCCAAGATGTGATTATCCTTCTAAATTTATCTGCCTCTCACCATGTGTAAGAGAAGGAGCCTGAAGTAATTGCTTCCATTACTTGGACACCTCAGTTCAACCCCTGTTGATCTATGGAATGAATCTGAGCTATAAATCATCGAAAAAGTGAGATTTCCTGGTAATCGCTACAAATCTAACAGTAGAATTTCCTTCTTTTCTCTTGCACCCTTAGTTCTGTTTCGGATCGTCTCTCTGGACAAAGATTTCCACCCACTGAATGAGAAGGTAGAGCCATAATTCCTCATTGTTAGCCAGGAGGTTTAATTCCCAATTAACACTATAACTATCATCATCCAGAGCCACTGAAGACAGCCTCTAAAGCATATGATCCTTTCTTGATCACACCATCCTTGACCCATTACATATCATATCCTGGACACACTCCACCTTTCTCTTGACTGAGAAACATATGCCATTTTTCAAAGGAATATAGGTGTTTAAAACCAGATTTACAAAGGAATGTATATGGCTAAGCATGTCAGCAAGGATCTCCTTACGAAAACAAATGGGTGGGACAAGTTTCCATTGAAACAGATGTGCAGTAGTTTTTGGCAGTGGGTGCAACCACGTGCTTAGAGGCAAAGAAAACAGTATGGCAAAAACTGGTTTAAAGGGACTGGTCGGGGTGTAAATCCACCTTTTAGTGTACTTGGTAATCAGTTCCACATACTGACAAGGTCTTTGAAAGTTCTAACTTCATCACATTTTCATACTGTGGTGAGACAAAGTTGGGGGTTCCAAAATATTAAAGAAGAGACTCCCTTAACTACCAAGGACTAACGAAACAGAGCAAATACAGAAAAGGAAGGACACAACGGACATTTTGGACGGTTGTTCTACTGCCCCTAGGTCTGAATCTGGAAATGTCTTCCATCCATGTATGACTGATGTTTCTAACACTGATTTTATTTTGTTTTCTCCCCACAGTTTCCATTTGTTTATGTTCAGGTGAGTGAGTAACCACATGTCTATAATTCCAGCAGGACACACAGGCACAGAGGTAGTAGTCTCCAGCTGTAGCATTTTCAGGCTGAGGTGCAAGGGAAAGACATGGGCACATGACCTTTTTCATTGTGTAATGGGAGGCTGGGTAGTTGGGTATCACAGTAAGTTCCACCAATGGTTCTTTGACTAGCGAGTGTGTGGTAGGAACAAAACAATCATTGCAAGCCATGCTGTGAACAGAATGTCACTTTTCTACAGGTCATATCAGAATGGCTTATGCCTCTTCCCAAACAGAACGAAGACTTGTGTCTGCCAAGGGTGGCTGTTTGACACAGAACTGTGTTAAACAAATGAGCAAGACTGAGGGAACAAAGTTCTGTAGGCGGAGGTTCCCTATCTACCCAAGCATCACCTTTTTGTCTGATTTGTTTGGGGGTTTTTAACTGTTGAATTTCAGTGTCAGACAAAAGTTAACAGGGAGGATATTTCTGTGGAACACACACAGGCTGTGCTCCTCTTTTCTACCCTCCTATAAGAGTGCTGTCGCTCTTCCTGTCTGCAAACTTCCACAACAGAGCTGCAGATCTGATGGGCCACTGATGCTCTGTGACTATTTTGAGAAAGAAGAATAAGAGAGCAACGTGGTGTGGGATAAAAGGTGAAGGAGAGCATCAGAACTACCTTCTGCTGAGGCTCTCCCACGTGTTTTTCGGACAGGTCCCTTCACTTTCAATGTGGCGATACTTGACTGAGCACAGGGATTTTATGAAAGGAGCAAGAAGAAATAAACCCTATGCCCTCCTCCAGAAATCCCACATGCCTTTGCCTAACAAGCTGAACAATTTCATAGCCCTTTTTTTGTCTCATTGCTGCAAAAGGCGACAATTTTAAATCATTAGGAAGACCATCTCATGTTTTCAGCTCCAGCCTGTAAGGTGGAGCTTAAGCTGGTTCATGTAGGGCTCACCATCACCTCTCCCTTCCTTAGAGCTCTTTCTCAGTCCAGCACTGCCCTTTGGCTTTTACAGATGTCTGCAAGGCAGTCTTGTAGAGTGGGAAACTCATCTGGCAGCATATGCACCATATTTCTCTAGGGTATTTTTCCTTCAGCCAGGTCAGGTCTGCCAGTTCAGTTTACCACATTCTTGCACGAAATTTGGACTGGCCCAAAGGAAAGGGTGGCAGGAGTGAAGAAAGGTGACAGCTTAAAGTCAGCAGTGCTAAGGAAAGGAAAGTTCATCAGTCCATACCCTTAATGTCACTAATTGATTGTAGTCAGCCACAGAGGTAGAAGTCAGCGTGAGCCTATTATTTCTGAGCTATTACCTTGATCCATTGCTTCTGTTATTAAAAGAGAAAATCACAAATACCTTTCTGAGGAAAACCAAACAAACTTTCAAGCCTTCCCTATAAATACATCACAGAAATGGCAACAACTTCACAAGCCCAGCTGTAAATAGTTTCTTAAATTCCTCTTCCAAGGAAGCCTAGTGGTGTTCCTCACAGTAAGCGTTGAGCTTTTCAGCAGGGTTGCAGTGTCATGATAAAAAGGGTTTGGTCAGGTCAGCAGAGTGGGATGCATTTTACTGACTGTGCACCTCCTGGGTTACTTAGGAAGAACGCTGCCTCTTCTGCCCCCTGACAAGTGACCTCCAATGAGGGGATGCCGTTCACAACCCTTTTCCTCTAAGCCCTAAGATAAAATCTCAGTGCAGTAAATGTATGCAGTCACATACCTTGAGTCACATATCTATCTAGAGTAAATAGAATCTTGTTGACAGCCAAGATACAATGCAAAGAGCAGGCAGAGAATGAAAGACTAAACATTAACAATCCCTGCTAAGGAGCCAGGAAAAGGTTCATCAGACTTTGCAGCACCACTATGCTGGTTCAGTAACTTCGACAAGAAGTTTGGAGTGGAGCTGGTGAATTTGGAGCATAGCCAAATTAGCACAGCCCATCACGGTTTGTGGTGAGCAATATTCAGCTGTAGTAGCAATAAGACTTCACCTCCAGCATCAGGAGCAGGGAGAAACAAGAAGGTAGAGCACGTACGTGGGATATACTTTCCTCTGCTCCTGTCCCCACTCCCTCCCAAGCTTTGGACTCTTCCATATTTCTCAGTCCCATAAATTGACCAAGTGTCTCATTCAGCAGATTATGCACTGGTTCTCAGCCAGTCTCTGTTCCAGGCATGGAAAAAACAAATAGAAATGAGCAGGCTGTAGAGCAAGTGAAGGAGACTGAAACTTCCCTCTTTTCTCCCTATGCTCCATTTATTCCTGCTGTGCACCTCTTCATCTTTTTACCTTGCCAGCCCTTTCCCAGCTTCCTGGCTTCATCCTTCATAAGCATGCAGGTATACCTGAGGGGGAGACAACCCAGGACCTCCAGGGTTAAAAAGCTTTCTTCCATGCTAGTTATGCAGAACTGACAGGTAAGCACTCACAGGTCCTCATAGATTATGGAATAATTACAACTAGGCATTTCCCAGCCAGGATATATATATATACACACACTGGGCATTCCACTGCTGTCCCTGGGAGCCTCGTGTACTGTCTTGTGACCTTGAGTTATCCTAACCTGCAGGATCCCCAGAGGAACCGTGTATACCAGTGGCAAGAGGTGGAGCTAGAGTCTGGCCTTACACAGCTCTCCTTCCCCCTCACCTCGGACCCCATCCAAGGCTCCTACAAAATAGTTGTGCAGAAGAGCTTCTCGGCCCATGTGGAGCACTCCTTCAGGGTAGAGGAATATGGTAAGGAGACCAGATATGGGCTGCAAGCAGGACTGATGGCAATGCCTTATACTGTAACCTCTCCATTTGCGGTTTCCTGGGAATGGCGTGGAGAAGGGAGGGACTGAATACACAGGCAATGGTATTCAGAGGGGCTGACCCTGGAGGTCCTGAGTATCAGAGGTGGTTGCTCTTTTTATGGCGTCTTTGCAGCCTGCCTGAGGTTGTATTCTCTCTTAGTGCTCTTGGGAGTACTGTGCAGGGCTCATACCACCAGTTTCAGTTGACTCTGGTTTAGTAAGTTTTCAGTCCAGCAGCTTGTTGCAAGCAGCACTAGATACAGAGTAAGAGATGACAGTATTTTGGTGACCCTGGTTTGCCCCTCTCATCATCTATATCAGTTCTGTTTCTCCACCTGTAGTCCTCTGTCTTCTTCCTCTTCTCCCTTGTTTCTGCAAAAGCTTGGAAAACATGTTTGGTAGAAAACTTCAGTTTGAAGAAGAACACTCCACAGACGTTACAAGAGGATGCAAACAGACTGGTAGCAGATTCTGAGTACGGAGAAATGTGCTGCCCCGGGGAGCATTCTAACCCCCAGTTCTGTAATAAAACTTCTCAGGTATTTGTAGGAGTGTACTGGGGCTGGGCTGTGTGTTTGAGGAGATGCTTGGCCTGTGCTCTGCAGGCTCCCCCCAGCTGTACATGGAGCCCTAACGACCCAGTCCATTGCTCAGAACCTGCTGTTTCTGGAATACACAGGGTTCAAACCAAAGGAGATTGTCACTGAAATCCATGGAGCTGTCTTATTTGGCTTTACATCAGGCTTGGTGGCTAGCATGAACGTGGTGAATAACTTGAACACAAACCTGGTTATTATAGGCTTCAGCCTGCTATCCTGGCAAGTGGGCTGGCCCTCCTCCCACAGAGATCATTCTGAACATCCCCCAGAACCACAGATGTATGTCACTTTCTTAGCCTTACACTAACCTAATTGTTCTTTAGTTTGTTCTTCAGTCTTATTCCCATGAATCTCCCCTGTTGCTAGTTCCCTTACAGCCTGTTGAGGAAATGTGCCCTGGGGTTGAAACATGGTGCTTTGCCTCCTGTCCTAAAGGCAAATATATGTCTAAACTGTATAACCCAGGGTTGTTTTCCAGTTCCTGGACCTGGTTGTGTACCCTCTCTGCTCTTATTTCCTTGCACTGTGGAAAAAATCTATCAGATTTACCACCTGGAAGCAGGCCATTATATGCCTCAGTCCAGTCCTGGACTTGGGTAGTTGCAGGATTAGGTTTGCAGGATGCAATGTAGGAAAAGGAATGTAATTTAATACTCAGGAGCAAAATATGTTTTTTCCTTGCCACCCTTCATATTAGGCTTTATTTCTGCCTTGACCTTTTGAAAATAAAGACCTGAGAGTCTGTGTCTAGGTTCACCAGAGCAGTGTGGATGTGGAGGACAGCTTCACATGCTACCCATTACTGAGCCTAACAGTAACAAACTGTTACCATTGGGATCTCCAGAAGAATAGCGAACAACCAAGTGAAACAATGATTCAAGCTATTTCCATGTGGTAAACTACAAAGGCAAGGAATGTGCTGCGAATTATGGACACAATACACAGGACCATTGTGTCCTGAATGGGCATATGTAAGGGATCCACACAGCTGAGATCACATGAACATGTGCTGCAAATAAAAGAAGGTGGGGACTACAACCCTCCTTAATTCCCTTCAAATGCAAACAGTGGTGAAGGTTAAGAAAACCTACTGAAGGGGTATTAGGGTTGTGCTGAAGACTCTAGAAAGGTAATGGTCCCAGCTCTGTGTCTGGGTTGCTGTGAGGTACACAGCTCTCCTTCACTTTTCTTATATCTGACTTTCTCCTATCCAGTGCTGCCCAAGTATGAGGTCCTGGTGAAGCTGCCCAAGATGATCACTCTTAAGGACAAGGAGCTCCCAGTGTCTGTCTGTGGTCGGTGAGTCACAAGAGTTACAATCTCTGTTGCTTATCCTTCACTCCTCCTTTCTGTTGAGGTCTGAAGGACAGCTGGGGAAGGGTTTTCATGCTTTTCCCAGACATTCCATGCAGCTTTGTTCCACTGTATTAATCCTGAGCCTGCTACTTGGCCTGAACAATCAAAGTGAAAGGCTTCTCTGGGTTTCTTGGAAGATAATACTAAACAAACCTGCAGCTCTCTCATATCAGTTTACTGTCTTTTTCTGTCTTTGCATTTCTTCAGTTAGAGATTCCTTGCCAACCCTGAACCCTCAAATACTCAGATGTCAGATCAGACATCATTTAAACAGGTGGTACAAACCCAGTGTTCTCATTTTTAACTCATAAATTGTTCCTTCAGAGCCCCTGTTGGTTTTCTGCTTCTTCAGTGAACCCTCGGCAGTTTGTGATACAAGGATGCTCCTGGCTGAAGTAACATTCTACAGTTTTCTCCTGTGTTGCTGCAGAGAGCTCCCACCTGGAGCAGTTTCTAATAGATAATGGAAGAATCTCAACATGGAAATTATGGAAGTGTAGTCACTGGAATCGTTAAAGTATCACATTAGTCAGCCTTCAAGAAGAAATACTAGGAAGTCATCCACAAAGGTCTTTCAGGAGATGTGTCTGAGTGTGACTCTGATTAATGCTTTGTCATTACAGGTACACTTATGGAAAACCTGTTCCTGGCTTGGTCAATGTCCAAGTGTGTCGGAAATTCTCCCGTTCCGCTTCAAATTGTTATGGAAAAGAAGCAGAAGCTGTGTGTGAAGAATTCACCAGGCAGGTGAGTCCCAGTATTAAAATGAAAGGGTCTTTCTTATGGGTAACGGACAGTGTTGTCTAAAGGAGGACAAATCTGTAACTGTTGGGAGACAGCAGAGGACATCAGAGGCAGTACTCTGTCTGGGGAAAAGCAGATGTTCTCAGAGGAAGGCATTCTTAAGAGCTGAGTCATTAAACTGGAAACAAAACTGATGAAGAAAACCCCACAGCTGAAACCCTAGCCCCATTGAAGCTAGATCTCCACTTAGCACCTGTGAGGTCCATGCTATGGATCCCCACACTGAAAAAAGAATCTGTGAGAGAATTTTGCAGCTGTGGGGAGGGACTGACAGGGAGCATGAGCAAAAAGGATAAGGAAAAGGCAAGAAGGTGGTATTGTATATGGGTCAAATACAGGAGAAAGGAGAAACAGGCAGAGCTAAGGTAGGAGGGGGTTAACAAGGAAACCGGGGCATATCTTGGAGAACTGAGTGTCAGCTACTTCAGAGAATACAGAAAATGTGTGGATGAAACACTAAGAAACAGGCTGTAAACGAGTTCTCATCCTAAACCCTAGAACATAAGGCTGGGATTCCCTGAACAAAAGCTAAGCATGGAGTTAAGTTTGGAGTATCTGTTCCTGTCCCACGAGGCACCAGATTTGTTCAAATTCCAATTTTCTCTCCAATCCCCTGTTTAGGCAGATGCTCATGGGTGTATTTCTAGTGTAGTAAACACCAAGATATTTCAACTCCAACGCCGGGGATATGAGATGAGCATTGAGGTACAAGGCAAGATCACAGAAGATGGCACAGGTATGTATTGCATAGGGATGGCAAAGTGATGGCAGACCATAAGAGGGGAGGGCCTGGCAAGGATAAGAAAGGTGGAGTAGCCTGTCTATAAATGCTGCTATTCATAATAATCCCTCTTTACTGTGCTCTGTCTCAGGAATAGAGATAACTGGAACAGGCTCCTGTGGAATCACATCCATCATGAGCAAAATCAGCTTTGACCTTCTGGACTCTCAGTACAGACCAGGGATCCCAATCTTTGGAATGGTAGGGAACTTACACAACTCCAGACAATGAGTGGCAAAGCAAACTCACAAATGCACAGTCACCTCAGATGGAATAGCAGTGTGTACAGATGACATGGTCCACCTTGCAGAGGAATCATGGAGAGTTTGGGCACTCTTAACAGGCACATGGCCTTGAGCCTCCTGGCAGTAAGCCTGGGAAAGGCTAGAAGGGCCATTGTTCTAACACATGAGAATAACATCAGAGAGGAGCAAACATGGGCTCTTCCATGAGGGAACACAATCCAGGTGCAAAGGTTGACCACAACACAGGTAGACGTAGTGCCCTCATCAACAATGGCACAGCCCCACAGCTCACAAGCCGGCTAAACAGAGTTGAGGAGGTGTGAGTAACAGGTTCCACCAACAGTCCAGTGACCATCAGACAATGTGAGGTGATGAGTCAGGGCTGAGCTCAACCAAGGAAGTCCAGTAAACCAGACGGAAACAACACGAGAAAGAGCTGGGTGCAGGTCTACCTCCAATATAGCTTTAGTGAAGGACTGGGGCAAGGCACAAGGTTCCTGAACCAAGAGGAAGATGATAGGTGGTGGAGGTCCCAAATGAGGTTGGCCAGGGGAATTAAAAACTACCGAGGAGCTGAGGGCCCAGACACATAAATTCCTGGACCAATAAGATTGTTTTACTGAGAATTTTCTCAGTTGCTACCTCAGACATCACAGCACTCACCTCACACATTTCCACATTCATGTCTTCTGTTTGTCTCTGCAAAGAAACATCCTGCCTGACAAGGAAGGAAAGAAGGAAGAGGCAGAGGCTTTAGGACTTGGGAATTGTTTGTTGTTTTTAGTCTAAACCCTGAAGTTTGTTTTTGCTGTTAGGTGAAGCTGGTAGATGGCACTGATGCTCCAATTGCCAACGAAACCATCATGATTTCTGTGGATGGAGACAGGTTCAGAGGGAATTACACTACAGACGAGCAGGGACAATCCTGGTTTTCCATAGACACTACCACCTTCACACAAGCCTCCCTGGAAATCCGAGTGAGTGGCAGAGACGGGGCAGGGGGACTGGGGTAAGACTATGCCTCTCTGATCAGCTGGGGAAATACCTACCCATAGGTTTTCTTTCTTTCTACTAATTGGAAAATATAGCAAGTTTCTTCGCATGTCAGCTCTCTTCTCTCTGTCTCCTGTGCATGTTCTCTACCTTTGTCTTAGAATGGGAAATACAGAACATACCCAGAGTTTTGCTGTGGATTTTCATGTGACTTGTTATGTGGGTTTTGTCAGATATAAATATTTATTCTTCTTTATCAGGCTGATCATAAACCTGAGCTGAACTGCTATGACAGTGACTGGATCACACCTTCATATGAGCATGCCATGCGTAGAATAAGTCGGTTTTACTCCCTCAGTAAGAGTTTCCTCAAAATTGAGCCAAAGCCTGAGACATTAGGTTGTGGCTCCCCGACAGAGATCCAGGTGCATTACATCTTCACACCAGAGGCCATAGGAGAGCAGAAGAAAATTACCATTTACTATTTGGTGAGAATTATTTGTGCTTGCTTTGACCTATGGCTGCAGAGAGCATAGCGACGCATACAGCTGTCAGCACTATTATATGGTCAGTCCTTAGCCAGTGATGATGGGGAGAGTTTGAAACAGAAATTGTGACCTGTGGCAGGGGGGTTTAAACACATTTCCATAATGTTTCTCATGTTGTCTTCAATGTAGAGACATGGTTAGGTTGTACATGTTTTATCAAGAGCATAAGAGAGACATAATGTTGGTGGAGAGAGCAACAGTCTTGAGCACAGTCATCCGAGGCTCATTTCATAATACTTCATTCCCATTTTTCCCAACTCCAAATTCTGGCCCATATATGGTCACAGGCCAGAAACCAGCAGCCTACAACAAAGAACAAAGATGAGGAGGAGGAAGGCTGTCTCATACTCAGTTTTGTCCCTTGGTAGTCATCTGACTACTGAAACTAAAGCAACAGCTCTAACTACCATAACAGAAAAGCCCAACAAGCTTAGAGCATAGGTTGTATGTCAGACAATGATGGAAATTTGGAATACCAGGTAATTGGAACAGGCTATAACATGCTGTCACTGGGAACTGTGAATTGGTTCATTTTGAGGGGCAGAAAAGAGACATTAACTCACCTGTGACCAATGATCTGTCAGTTCACTTGGGAGAACAGCAAGAACCAGGTGAATATTCAAATAGAACTTCTTTTCCTCCTAAGTTTTTTTTTTTTCTGGTTATCCCATTTAATGACTCTAGCAGAAGAGATGGGAGCAGCCTTGGAGAGCTAGAGGAAATCAGTGGAACAGACCCGCCTGTTCCGATGGATTGTACAGAGCATCGAGGACTGTGCTTAGACTGACATTACAAAAAAAGAGATGTGTTAGAGATGTCCATATGCTTATTTTCAAGGCTGCTAACAATAAATTGCAGTACAAGATTCCTGTTTATCCCTATAGCCTGGGAAAGCTGGTTTTAAGAAGATATATATAAGGCATGCAACAAAATAGTGAGGGAACTTATATTTCCATAGGTGTGGATCCCACATCTTGAAATAAAAATATGGCTCTATGGAATAGATATCCTATGTGGAAAGTAATTGTAAAGCCATGTCTGACCAATGAGGAAACACTGGTCCTCCTAGGAGTGAATATTTTTGCCTCCAAAGAGCCAGTAAATTCCAGTCTGGCACTTGCTTAGTATTTTCTTGGTTTTGTTCATAGTTAGCAGCACTATTCATGTTCACACTCTACAGTTAACTCATGTTCACACTCTACAGTTAACCTAGTGAATGTTCATTTTAATTCCCTTCAACACCACTAGCAAAATTACAGAAAGGCTTCTCTATCACACAGGTGATGGCCAAGGGAGGCATTATATTAGCAGATACCTATGATCTGACTGTGAATCCTGGAAATGGTGAGCTGAACTTTGCATTTTAGCATCTTTGATGAGAATTTGGGGGTTGCATAAAAGCATTTAATGTTTGAATTAAAATGCATTCTCAAAATGGAATCTTTTAAATGAAGTGGCTTGGGTTAGGTTTATTTTCTCTGTGTTCTGTCAGGTCCTATGTTTTTGACAAGAAAATTTTAGAAAATTCAACAAAAAATATTTGTAACATTTGATTCTCAAACCAACTTTGCCCAGTTCAGACTGTGGATGCTTATCAGTGTTGTAAGACTCATATGTACAGTGAGCAGAAGAGCATGTCTCCTTTTCTTTCTCTCCATCTTCTTTTTTTTTGGTCTTTTGTCACCCTTGTAAGCCTGCAAATACACATATGCCTATATTCTAACCAATACATTTAATTTGATTCAAATACATGACCAAGAGTTACACATTTCAGTAACTGATATTGGCTATGATGAATCTTTGAAAGTCTTTTGATGAATGAGACCTGATGGATATTTTGGAAGTGTGTGAGAAGGTGCATAAACAATGGGTATAAACAGTATATGGAAGCAAAAGATCTTGGGTGTTACATGTTCATAGGTAGTTCTGCATCCTCACTAGTAGCAGTGACTAAGCTAACACTCTGGCTAATATCAAGAGATGTTCTATCACCTTGTCCAGATTGCTCAGGCCCAGCTAGAACAGAGGGGCATTTTCCATGTGGTTCAAGCGATAGCTTGGTGTTCCAGCTAAATGCTTGCTTATCAGTAACTTCAAAAAGTTTTAGCCACTCTGCAACCTTGACTGATGCTGCCTATTACAGCAATCCCTTATTTCTATGTTTTCTGTAGATGGCAGGAGCTCTTGGGGTCTGAGAAAAAGAAAGGGGTTGGGAACATCAAGAAATGATGCCAGATGTTAACTTGGGAGTATCTAGAAGGCATTTTGAGGCCCATCAAATTCATTTTATTTGGCTGTTACATGATCACTGTCTGAATGCAGGTGTCTTCAGCAACAGCCATAGACTTTAGTCATATATCGGTCAGTATTCCTGCCCCTGCTATCTAAAAATGTTCAGCATGAGTGAACTTGACTTATCTGAGGAAGGCAAATGTGTATACTGAAACTTCTTGTACATTGCTTAGCCATTTTTCTCTTTGTTAGTTTATGGGACATTTCAGTTGACCTTCCCTGTTGAGGCAGCAACTGCTCCCCTGGCACGGATGCTTGTGTACAGCACTTCACCCAGTGGGGAAGTCATTGCCAGTTCAGCAGATTTCCAGGTTGAAAGTTGCCTCCCCAATAAAGTAAGTATAAGCCAGGGTTTACGCAACCCATGTTTGTCTTGTGGCCAGTAGTTCAGTTCTGAGTTCCATGGAGGCAGAATTCACAGCCAGGTCATGAAATGGTGTGACCAGATGTTGACTGAGGATTAGGGATAGAAACTTCAGAATAGGTTACTAAGCCATAACTACAAAAAGCAGAGCAAGACAGAATAAGAAGGAATCACTGGCCAGTATTAATTATATTCAGCTTTGATGAATATATATCAGAATGTCAAGACACTAGCAGAGCTCAGTTTACAGGGCTGGATGCAGTGTAATAGCATCTAACAGCATCTGGAAATGTGTCCGCTTTAACTTCCTTGTGGAATTGCAGGTCAGATTGAGTTTTGTACCCAAGGAAGGTCTTCCTGCCTCTAAAACACGCCTGCAACTCCGTACTTCACCGAAGTCCCTGTGTGCACTCCGCGCTGTGGACAAGAGTGTTCTCCTTATGAAGCCTGAAGATGAGCTCTCTCCCAGCTCTGTAAGTCTTAGATATCTGTGGTAATGAGCAGGTATGAGAACTGACAAAGTACCTATTGACACCACTATAGACATGGGGCCATATATTTTTATAGCTGCATTTAATGCACTTCTTTATAAAAGCTGGCTTTTATCAGTGGAGTGCTAGGTAGCATCTGTGTCCCTTTAAGTTCTGATCTGCAACATTTTTCCCTGATTCTTTGTGTTTCCCCAGGTGTATGATCTTCTCCCAGTGAAGGAAATCCATGGTTATAGCTTCAAGGACTACTACCTGGAAGAAGACAATATAAATCCTTGTGTGTCACTTGACAACATATTATTAAATGGATTTGTCTACATACCCATTTCTCCTGATGGTGAAGGTGATGCCTATGACATTCTCAAAGTAAGTGCTAGCCTTTCATATTTCTTTGGTTTTCCTTTTAGGAATTCAGTCTCCTCTTTTCACCTGTCCTGAAAGGCTTTTTAATGAACTTTGCTGTGAGCTTGTTAACTTCTGCACGCAAGACAACAACCAGGCCCAGGATCTGCACCTGTGTAGCCCACTGCTGGTACATGAGTGCTTCTCTGAACCATTAAGACTTTAAAGGTCTCCTGGTTGCTATTAAAAATACCTGCAAATTGACCCGAATAAGGAAACAGTCCTGAAAGTGACATCTGGTACCATAATATTAGAAGCTCTTCCTCAGTCATGCATATCCTCTATCTGGTGTAGACAGGTCTTGAATAAAGTGACAGCTACTTTGATAAACCACAAACTGACCTGTACCCACCTAAAGAGTCCTGTACAAAAGTTTTCGGGTGCCCTCAATCTGGTGCTTTTCACACATCATTTTTATCCTGGCAGCTGTCCCCACGGTAGACTTGTGGCCTTAGCTTTCCATCTGATTATGCAAGCATTTAGCCTTAGGATGAATGTAACATGATAAAGCTTCAACATCTGGGTTGAACCAGTCTATCTGGCGTTTATACACAAGCCTTTCTTATTCTGATTGATACCAAACTTAGGTACATCTATTCTTGACATACTAGAAATAGTTTATTTTCAAGTGTGCTTGCATATTTTTAGTTCTTCTTTCTCTTTGTTTACTAGGAATTGGGCTTAAAAGTCTTCACTAGCAGCAAGATCCATAAGCCTGAAGTCTGCCAGCATTACCCAGAACACATGATGGAAAGGAGTTACAGTGGTTCTAGTACCTTCTTTATTTTACCCCCCACACAACTACCTAAAATTTATGACTCCCATTTCTTTGAATATTAATTATGCCAGGCAGATGAGAATATATTCAAGTATGTTGACCTAATTCAGGATCACTCTTTCCTGGACTCAGTCCTGAAATACGAAACCTCTGCCTCCTTATCCCCAGCTAGACAGCCAGTACCTGGCTAATGCTACATGTGCTTAGTGACTGCAATGCCAGCCACTGCAGCAGAAATACTGTAGGCACTAAAGCAGTCTGCCAACACAAAGTAGTGGCTTTTTTTTTTCCCCTCAGATGTGAGTCCAGCTATGGAAACCTTAAAAAAGGAGTCTCTATTTCTAGGTAGTCACATTCCAGCAATAACTAAAGGAACTACTAAGGCAAAAGTGAGCCAAGACAAATTAGAAGGTGGTACAGTTTTGTGGGTAGAGGCTAAGAAATTTGGCTCTGGTGCCCACAATTCGCGTGCCTAAGAGTCTGGGTAGGTCATCTCACTTCTCTGCAACTTTAATGATTCTGAAGATAGAATAGTATTACCTTTTTTATCTGAAAAGTTCTGAGATTAGAAAGAACACATAAAACACTTGCCTATGCCACTTCTGGTCACTGGCTTTCCTGGTGCAGTTTCCCAGCTCCTTATTAAAAAAAAATGTAGCTTTTTGTCTGGTGATAGCTTCTAGCCTTCTATTTATAACAGATCAGATCTTTGGTTTTGAAATGCAGGGTTTGTCTTCAAAGCATGGCCTGAGACAGCTGGCTGCTTTGAGAAGATATAAAAGTCTTCTAAGGCTGAAGGAAAGCATTGCATAAGGCACAACACTATGCAACACTGACAAAGCATCATGGTTCCTTCACTAGTGGCCAGAGATGCAAAGACCCATATTAATCTCAAAAGAAGCTTAGATAGAAGAGGAGAAGACTAAGTGTGACTTCTATGTCTGGTCATGAATATCCATCTGTTCTTCAACCAAATTTAATAAACTATATGCAGCTGTAATATCTGGAGTCAATAAGTTCCACATTTGACTCTATATTGCAATAGAAATGTACCCTCAATAGCATCATTATATGTGGCTCTCTTGGCACTGCTGGGTTTGCTGGCAGTGGGGGAAAATGCACAACCCCATCCAGTCTCTGTAAGAACAGCAGCAACATTAAGAAAAATGAGATATTGAGATGATAACAGAAATACATCTGTTCCCATTAGCCAAGGTTTCAAAGCGGTTCTTTCAATTTAAAGATTTTAGCTAAGCACTACCTGGAAGGAAGGTATCTTCCTGATTCAGAAAGGAGTCTGACATGTCTTTTTCTTTCTTCCTGTCCTTGAACAAATTTACTCTAGTGACTGCATTGAATCTGCTTGAAAATTTGGACTATGAAGTAACAGAACATATGGTTGCTGGCAGTCCTGTGGAGACTGTCCGGAAGTACTTTCCTGAGACATGGATATGGGACATAGTTACAGTGAAGTAAGTGTTTATGGTAATGGAGAGTGTGGTCACTGGGGCAAAACCTCGAGAGATACTTAGTCCTCAATGGAAGTAGCAGTATTTCAGTAGGAGGAGGATTTCTAGTAGACAGAGGGATTTCTCAAGGTCACTAAGTATAGGATGCTTTTGGGGGACACGCAAAAGCCAGTGCTGATATGGAGCTGGTCAGGAGTTTGCTGTCAGCAGGTGTTGTTCAGTAGGCTGAGAAAAATGTAGATGACCCCCAGAATATAACTGAAATCTTGTTGTCTGCCCCTCACCAGCTCTGAGGGAAATGCTGGTCTAGATGTGACCATTCCTGACACCATCACCGAGTGGAAAGCCAACGCATTCTGCATTTCAGCAGACGTGGGCTTTGGCCTGTCCCCGACAGTGACCCTCAGAGCCTTCCAGCCCTTCTTTGCAGAGCTCACCATGCCCTACTCTGTAGTGCGTGGTGAGTCCTTCACGCTAAAAGCCACCGTTTTCAACTACCTGACCACCTGCATCAGGGTAAGACACATGCGCAACTTTGCTCAGGGAAGACTACAGTGGGCAATTTATAACCTANTTCACGCTAAACCGTTTTCAACTACCTGACCACCTGCATCAGGGTAAGACACATGCGCAACTTTGCTCAGGGAAGACTACAGTGGGCAATTTATAACCTAGTTTCCCCATGCCAGATGGCTTGTCTCTGACAATAATTTCATATGGGTGTACTTCTGTAGGTGTTCTTGGTGTATTAAATGAAGGGGAATACATTTTTCTGACAACATTTTGAAATCTGCATTTGATTCAGAACCTAAAGCTTTGCTGCTGAGGTCCCCAGCTTTGTCATCACAGGTTAATGTGGTTGTCCTGTAGAAATATGAAACTTGGGTTATCCACAGACCACAGAGTCATTGCATGCCCACATGGAAACTCTAGGTTCCCCACACTGTGCTCAGTCTTCAGTCTGATCTCATATAAACATCTCACAAAGTATCACACCATATTTGCTTGAATATGTAGGCTGTGTTTTATTGCATCTGCCCCTTAGACACTGAGCAGAGAGAACTATATGGCTTCACTATTCTTATCTGCATTTTTTCACCAACAAAAAAGTGGTTAGTCTTTGAGTCTGGGAGGTTAGACAGAAAATACCAATCACCTTTGCTCAGTTGTTTATAAATACAATTTCCTTCTGAAAGGAGTGAAGCTGAAACAAGGAGGGGCACTGATCAAGCCATTCCAGTGCCCTCTCATTTATTTCCCTGTCTTTCCTGGTTTGTTTGCAATTTTCAGGTTCTTTATTCCATTCTCCCTTGTTCCTTACTAGGTTTTGCACTGCTAGAGTTTTACCTCTTCACCTGATTAATCAAGAGGGGGATCTTTAATTCGTGGCTAAGTTTGTAGTCACTGCTTTGCCTTTACTCGCACAACTTGATCATGCTCTTCTTTTTCCCAGAATCTATTTCCAAGATACACATCCTGTTTTTTGCACTTACCTGCTCAATCTCTTACAACTGTGCACACCTCAGTCCCTTTCCACTTTATCACACCGTTCTTGCTCTGCAGTATCCGTAAGGTTCTCAGTCCCACAGTATAACCAGCTCCACTACATGTATCTGTGTATAGCACTGTGTCCTGTACTCCAGCTTCTCTGCAATTCCAGCCTTCATGGCACCTCTCTGTACAAATGGCAGGTCAGCGTGTCTCTGGCTGAATCCACCCATTTTCTGGCTACACTGATAGAGAAGCAGGAAGAATCCTACTGCATCTGCATGAATGAAAGGAAAACTGTGGCTTGGGCAGTAACACCAAGATCTCTAGGTAAGAAGCTGAACAAGAAGAAAATGCTGGGATGAGATATTTGTGGATGGCATCAGGTCTTTGGTGTGAGGAGCTAGGTAACTCTAAACCTGTCTGGAAGGATCTTGTCTATGCCAGAAGTGAGAATTCCAGCTCTGAGCTTAAGACACTATGCTAGGATGTGGCATCCAGGTGCTAAACACACTATCCAAGAGTTATGGGCCATCATTTTTTTAACATTTGAATAGAAATTACAAATTCCCATAATGTGTGCAAAGCACTCAGATGTCCCTCTTATGGAACTCAGAATGTCTCAGCTTAATGTATCTGGGGCTGAGATATTTTAGTCAAAGCTTGCTTTCTCTAAAGCCTCACAGAACAAGACTGATTTACAAGACGTGCCACCCCCCCCCCCCCCC
>NDXB01002630.1:0-10664 GCA_002631895.1 Agapornis roseicollis
AGCAGGATGAGGAGTGGTGCTCCTCCTCTCTAGAAGTCCTGGGATTTCTGATCCCAGAAGGCTGGAATGATGGTAACTACAGGGCAGTATTGAAGAGAAGGGGGAAGAAGAAGAGCTGGAGGGATGCATCCGAAGCTGGCAGAAAGCGATGCAGGACTGGAGGGATGGAGCGTGGGAAGCTGTCAATATAAATAGATGCCTCATGCAAAATAGGACTTTGCAGATTCTTTCAGCTTCACTTGGGGCAGGATGTATAAGATGACCCAGGCAGCTTCACAGATGGGAATATGCAGTGTGAGGTGCTTTGGTTTGGAGTGACATGGCTATTCTGGTTAGAAAATGAGTCTGAGTTAGCATTGAAGTATGTGATGAAGAATGGTGAAGTGATGGGTCTGACTGGGTGCCAAGGGCTGGGATAGGGGTGTTTCTAGCTGGGATCCATGGAGGTCCTCCCAGCTTTCATCCTGTGCAGCTGATGCTTAGAGAAAACAGGAGAAACTCACTGATTCTTCCTTCCCACAAAGCTTTTAGGGGTACCTCACAGTTGAGGTTGCCTTTGGACCCCCTGAATGGTTTGATGCCATTGGAGGGCACTCATTCTCCATGACTCCTGGTCCCTCCTCACCCAACCTAAGGGTGTTTTGTCCTCCATGAACATTTAGCTGTGATTTCCACAAGGGAATGACGCCCTCTGTGAAAAGCTACTTCAGTTGCCTTATCTTTAACCCAGTATTTGGGTGATCTCCAGTTGCACTTGGAGGAAGAGCGAAGAGTCGCATCCGTTCGTCGCTTCAAGCTGTAAACAGGCACCTTAATCCCGTTTAGGCTCTGCAGTATGAGATGCTTGGAGTTTTGGTCCTTCTCAGGCACTCGGGGAGTCAAAAATCACTGTTCCCCTCTTGGAACTCCTCTGCATCTCTACAAGACACAGGAATACCTGCAAGAGGCATCCCTGGAGCAGAACCGGTCCCATTGCTGTGATTCCCATCTCTTACCTGAGACACTGGCCACTGCCAACCCGCAGGGAGGCAGAATTCCCCAAGGTAATTCATGCCAATTACTGCAATCAGCTAATTAGCAAACAAGATCGATTGGAATGAAGTTAAGGTGTCAACAGCTATTATGCAAGCTTGGCTGTGCTGGAGGAAAGCCATCCTGGAAGGGTCCGTGAGAGCTGGGGGGTCAAAAAGCCCCCATGGGTGGGAAATGGGATGAGGAGAAGGGGTTGCAGTGGGCAGCAATAGAGCTAAGGGGGGAAAAACATTGCTGAGACAAATTAAGGAGGGAAAGTGTCAAGAATGGGAAGTGATCCAAGTAACTGCTTGCAAACATGAAGGGAATGACAGAGGGATGATGCTCACCAGCTAGGTTGGGGTGAGAGAGGGAAGTCAGTTCTTCATTGCAGAATATCTGGGCTGCTCCATAGGGAACACCCCCAAAGGAAAGAGGGGAGAAGGGGGATTACTCCTCTCTGCTGCAATGTCGGGGTCAAACACCTTGGGAATAGCTTTTCTTTTACCTCCCTGGCCGCAGTGCAGGCAGAGGGCAGGAGGTGATGCATATCTACATCCATGACCCACACCAGAACCAGCTCCACGATTAAACATGATTGCCACTTTGGGAAGTGAGTTGCCAGCCTGGGCCTGCTTGGGATGCAACAATATCCCAACGGGAGTTAGAGCCAGGCTTGCTCCATTTCTGCCTGCAAGCATCTCCTTTGGGAAACGCAAGCCTGAAGCTGGATGGGGCTATCGCGGTAGGACATGGGGCTGAGGGACCAGCTCCAACCCGGAGCTGGCATAAAGCCTGCAGAGACATCAGCTAATCCTCCCCTAAGCCTGCTGTGATGGATTTAGAGGGTGTTTGTGTCACTCGCCCCCGGGATCAAGATCCTCAGAGGATAAGTGTCCGAAGGAAATGAAGGGATTCTTCTTATTCTTCTCATTCTTCTTCCTGCTGTGGGGCTTGAAATAGAGACATGGCCCCTGCTGGGATGCTCAAGGGGTGGCAGTGGGAGGCAGTGGGGGGGCTGGTGCTGTCTCCTGCCTGCTCTCCCGCAGAGGAAAGGGATGTGCGCTGTAATCTTGTGCTGGACTTTGGGATGGGAGTTTTGCTCCGGAGCTGGCAGATGCCCTGGTTTTATCCCGGCAGCTGGCCCAGGGAAACATTATTCATCAGCCCAAATCTCTGCCGGTCTTTAAAACCCTGGAGGGTGCAAGATTGCTTTTCACCTCCATGCCAAGGGTGGGGGACTGGAGCAAAAGGGTTTGTCCTGGTTCATGCCCTGGCCAAAGCTGGGGCTATATCCAGCTATAACCACTGTTACAGCTGCAGTCTCTCTGCTAAGGAGGAGGGGAAAAGACATCGACAGATTGATCATAGCACCCCAGCCTGGTTTGGGCTGGAAGGGACCTTAAAGCTCCTCCAGCTCCAACCCCTGCCATTGGCAGGGACCCCTTCCATGGAGCAGCTTGCTCCAAGCCTCTGTGTCCAACCTGGCCTTGAGCACTGCCAGGGATGGGGCAGCCACAGCTTCTCTGGGCCATCCCCCTGGGCCAGCGCCTCAGCACCCTCCCAGGGAACAGCTTCTGCCTCAGAGCTCAGCTCAGTCTCCTTTTGATGGGAAGTTCATTGAAGAAGGAATTTGANGGCCAGCGCCTCAGCACCCTCCCAGGGAACAGCTTCTGCCTCAGAGCTCAGCTCAGTCTGCTTTTGATGGGAAGTTCATTGAAGAAGGAATTTGAGGAATGACCTCCGAGTGGATGCATCCACACAACTGATGCTGAGAGAGCTGTGCTGGCTATGGGGGGAGCCATGGCATGGGGAAGCTGCTCGTGGGACTTATAGGACTTGGTTTTAGACTAAGCAGATCCCTTTTACCCCCTAAAACCCAATAGGAGGTAATGCATTTAACAAAGCAATGCCACCATTCCTCACCTCTGGAGCTTGAGGTTATACTCGCTTCTCCCCAGGTCCATGTGCTGCCAACCAGGCTGGCTGGTACCACTCACCCAGCACACTGCAGGAGAGGGAAATAATCCCTCCTTTCTTTTCCAGCCATCAGGAATGCAGCTCCCTGGCTGTCCCTGAGGAGTATTGGCTGTCCCCGTGGGCTTGGGGCCTGGGTTTGTTTGCTCAGGGATTTATCTCCTTTAACGTTACTATTGGAACCCTTGTGAGCATGGATGGGGAGGCCAAGCCCGGGGCTGGCACTGAGGAATGCCAAGGGGTTGGTTTGGCCGGTCCCAGTGCTGTCACACAGCCTTCCTGCACTGCGGGTCACGGGTGAGATGAGTGTGTTCGTGCTCTGCAGGGCGCACGATCACTGCTATAGCTGCAAGGTTGGGTTTGAACATCTCTTATCTGGGCTGCATCAACAGCAGCGTGCCCAGCAGGTCAAGGGAGGTGATGCTGCCCCTCTGCTCTGCTCTGCTCTCATGAGACCTCACTCGCAGCGCTGTGTGCTGTGATGGGGCCCTCAACATAAGGCCATGGAGCTGTTGGGACAAGTCCAGAGGAGGCCACGAGGATGAGCAGGGACTGGAGCATCTCCTGTATGCAGCCAGGCTGGGAAAGTTGGGTCTGTTCAGGCTGGGGAAGAGAAGGCTGCGTGGAGACCTCAGAGCAGCTTCCAGTATCTGAAGGGGGCCTATAGGGATGCTGGGGAGGGGCTCTTCATTAGGGACTGCAGTGACAGGACAAAGGGGAACGGGTTCCAACTGAAACAGGGGAGGTTTAGATTGGATCTAAGGAAGAAATTCTTTGCTGTGAGGGTGCTGAGGCACTGGAATGGGTTGGCCAGGGAAGCTGTGGCTGCCCCATCCCTGGCAGTGTTCAAGGCCAGGTTGGACAGAGCCTTGGGTGCCCTGGTTTAGTGTGAGGTGCCCCTGCTTATGGCAGGGGGGTTGGAACTGGATCATCTTAAGCTCCTTTCCAACNGGTTGGACACAGGGGCTTGGAGCAAGCTGCTCCATGGAAGGGGTTCCTGCCATAGCAGGGGTTGGAGCTGGAGGAGCTTTAAGGTCCCTTCCAACCCAAACCTCTATAATTCTATGATTCTATAGTTCCCAGTTTAGTTCCCACTCAGCACAATCCTCAACCATTGCTGCTATGGGCTTATGGGCCTGCAATGCAGCCAAGCAGAGAGAAACTGAGGTCTGCAAGGTTAAGGAACGTGCTAGGGATGACACAAAAGGCCAGTAGCAGAGAACAAACCAAAGAGCAAACTTCCCACTGGGGATACAACACTGCTAAACCCACTCCTGGCTGATGGGGTCATCCCGATTCCCAAAGAGATCAACCCCTGGGCTGTGCAAATGTGACTGCATCCTGGCTTGGGAAACCATAGGTAGGGAGAAAGAGCTCAGCAGCCTGCAGATAGGAGGTAAGAGGAGGGCAAACTCCTGCTGTGCAATGGCTGGCCAGGGAGTAGCTCGGCAGCAGTGATTTATGATTCCCATTAAAGGAGGAGCTGGAAGCTGTGGAGAGCATCAGGGTCTCCCTGAGCCTGGCACGAGCACTGTGCTTTATGGGCTGTGTTCAGCTCTCTCCTAGAGATGGGGATTTATGCCTGTGCTGAGCTGAAACTGGGGGGGAGCTCTGGCTTCTCCTTAAGGCCCTTTGAGAGATGTATGCCTTTGGGAAGGGAGAAATTCATCCTGGCCTTTCCCAGAGCCCCCCTGCCTTGGCAGGGAGAGCAGGACCACAGTGCATGGAGCAGGAGAGCCATGGGAGCTGTGGGTCTGCTCTGTGTAATGCAGGAGGCCATAGGAGTGCAGCTCAGCATCCCTGATGGATGTGGGGATGTTTTCATCCTCTCCTTTCTGTCCTGGCCTTTCTGAGCCATCCCAGCTGCTTCCCATTACAGGGACAGCTCTCCCTGGCTTTGCAGCTTGGAGCAATCACTGGGTGGACAACAACAGGGCAGAGACGCATGGTCCGGCCAAAGCAAACATGTCCTGGTCCCATTGCATTGCCGGAGGCAGAAGACCCCATTACAGGGCAATGCCTGAGGTGGGATGGTCTTCCCATTCCCAGCATCTCAGGTGGGACAGTTTATGGCTTGGCTGTGCCTCCAAGTGCTTGCGAAGGGCAGAGCTGGGGATGTAATGAAGGCAGCGGTCCATGGGGAGCGGGACGTGCTTGCACTAGATCAACTGATATAATTAGAAAGCAGGGACAAGGAGATGAGCTCCTGTGCCTGAAAGATGGGCTGGATTTTTCCAGCTCCAGAAGCTGGGCTAATAAAAGCTCTGACCTCCCCTTGTGCATCGTCTCCAGAGTGTCTGCAGGGCACTGAGATGGACGTGAGCTCCCATCCTTCAGTGTCTCCAGGGATGGGGCCAGGTTGGAGCAAGCTGCTCTAGTGGAAGGCAGGGCATGGAAGTGGGTGAGTTTTAAGGTCCCTTCCAACATAAACCAGTCTGGGATGCTGTGGTTTAGCAGGATTTAGTGGCAGGAAAACCCTGGCCATCTGGAGAGTGCAGGCCATGCATGGGCAGGCTGGGGCAAGCAATGATCCCACTGGATTTATGGGACATAACCTCCTGGTTTGGAGAGGAAGAGGTCCAGTGTGGTCTGCTGCCTTGGGGAAGAGGGGAGAACCACTGAGAACCATGAAGAACCATGGCAGGGGGCTTGGGATTAGATGATCTTGAGGGCCTTTCCAACCCAAACCATTCCGTGATTCTATGGGGTGTACAAGAAGGTATCTTGTAAACCTGGGCCCATAGACAAGAGCAGTCCTATAGATATATAGGAGAGGCCCATTGACACAGGAGAAAACCCAACCAAGTGCACTGGGCTTGTTCTCACCTCCCTGTTAAACAACACTCCCCCCTCCCTCCCCCATTCCATTCTCCTTCCTGTCTTGTCCCAGGCATACACGGATTTGTTGGGCATTGCTCTGCTTCCAGAGCTTCCTATAAGGGAGCAAATCTCCCCCCGGATTCACTAGGTGCTGGACACGGTCAGAAATTGCTTATCCCAGCTTATTTTCCTGGCTTGGCTCATTATTGTTATTCCTGGTGCTGGGCTTCCAGAGGAAAACATGTCTTTGGGCCTCATACCAAGGGATTTGGTTAATTCATCACCCGCAGACGCACATGTATTTATTCAAAAGCTCCTCTTGTTATGTTCCTTGGCAACTTCTGAGCCCATCTATTTCTCCAGCTGATAAATATTTGTGAGCTTGGTTGTGTTAATAATATCATCCTCTTCCTTCTGAGCTTCCTACAAAGAGAACAGGATCTGTTTCATCTGCCTAAACCTGGAGCATCCCACTGGCCTTTGATCGGGATTCGGTCCCTAAGGAAAAGGAGACTCCTTTGTCTCCTTAGTGGGGCGAGGATGAGGGATGTGGGTTTGGTTTGCATTGATAAATGCTGCAGTTCCCACTCCAGCAGCACCCACTGAGGACCCAAAGGCTGGAGGTGGCTGTTGGGTGGGTGATGAGAGCGAGGAGGGTGACAGGAGATGCTAAAGGGCACGGAGAGGCTCAGAAAGCAACCAGAGAGAAGTCATGGAGCAAAAGGGAAAGCTCAGCTCATTGAATAAATCCCATAAGAACCAAGTGCTGGAGGCTGGGAGGGTTTCTCTGATGTCTGAGCTGGTCCAGGCTGCAGGTGCAGCTATCATGGACCCTTCTACACATAAGGGCTGCCCATGGTCTACCTGCTCCATTGAGGCTCCAGCTGCTGCAATCACGTTATCCCATGGCCTCTCCTATTTCTATCCAGAACCCAAAAGGTTTCCAGCCCCTGCAACCACTCCACAACTCGACACATATGGGTAAGAAGGAAGGTGCCAGTCATAGCAGTCAATGGAGAGGAGGCAGAAAGCAGAGACCTGGCCACCAGGTCTCATTTTGGGTCAAACTCCAGCAAATTCAGTCAAAACTCGTATTTGTGACCCAGGAGCCAGATGAAAACAGCAGGATCCACTCATCCAGGGCAAAACCAAATCTGAAAGGATGAAACTCAATGAAGATCATTGGGAGCCTTATTCCAGCCTTACAGCTACTGAAATGAAGCAGGAGCTTCTGCAGCTCCTCCATCAGGGTAAGGGGACTTTCAGCTCCCTCTGCCAGGAGAGCCCTTGGCTTGGATTATCAGGCATAAAGCATCTCCCTCTTCCCTGATAGCTGCTTTAACACCTGGGTTTGCTTCCCTTGCTATTCCAGGACCTATGTGGACCTTCTTGTGCACCAGGAAGGTGGACTTCCTCCTGGCAGTGCTGTCCCTGCATGGTCCTCTCCTATTCTGGAACCACCACTGTAGGTCTCAGAATCATGGAATCAAATAGATTGGAAAAGACCTTTAAGATCATCAAGTCCCACCTTTACCCAGGAAAGAGATGTCCTTCTCACCCACTGCCCCACCAAGATGTTTTTCCTGCAGGAACAGTAGGAAAAGGCTAAAGTCCATCCCTTGGCTTCCAAACAATGAGGGGTATCAGTGTGGTCCTGTCCCCCCATGATGGTGGTCTCCACGATGGGAGAGATGAGTTTTAGGGGCACATTGTTCCCTGATGGGTACCATATGGACCATATGGTACCCTACTTATTGTAGGGTCTCAAAGCACTCAGACCACCACCACCACCTCCAGGTTGGAGCATCACATCCTACCCACGGCTCCTGGTACCACCACATCCTGCATGGAAAGGACTCCCTGGCTGCAGAAAGCCCAAGCAAAGGAGGAATCCAGTGACCCAGCACGGGGTATAAATGTTTTATCCATGGAGGAGAAGCTTGGGTGAGGCAGAGGGGATGGGGGGATCCCTGCCCGCTCCCCCTATAGCCTGCAGGGCAGGGATGATGGGGCTCCTGGACCTGTGCCTCCATTCCACTTTGAGATCCTTCAAATACTAAGGGTGTTTGCCAGCTCCTGTGACAGGAATGACTAATGGGGAAAGATCCTTGGCAAAGGGAAACAAGAAAGCTCCTCCTTTCACCCTTTGGTTGCTGGGTTTCTCTCACAGCTCCGGCCATGGTTGGCCTTTGCCTGGTGTGATCAGTTCCCCTTTCTGAAACAGCACATTTTAAGCCCTACAGCAGCACCAGCAACTCTCTCTTAACTCTTCAGCTTCCCCACTGGGACTTGAGTCCCTTCAGAAACTTTCAGCATCCCGGTTTATCCTGCTCCACATGGAACTGTCAGGCAGTGACTGCCTCTGCTGATGCAACGTGGTTTGCACAGTGCATCTGGAAAACAACCTCCCCATTGGCCCCCTTTGGGGACTGTCCTCTGGGGATGGATGGGTGAGCAAGGGATGCCCTCAACCCACACCATGACATGGTGATGCTCTTGCAGTGGGTACCCAGGGCTGATGCTGCAGCCCTCATGGATCTCTCCCACCCCTATCTTTAGTAGGGCAAGGTCTCTCAAGTTATCTCCTCCAACCAGATGTTGTTCTTTCCAATGCTTTTCTACCTCTTCCTTTTGGATTTGGAAGCTGAGTTCCCTTAGGATATCAGCCCAGTGACCCAGAAAAGAAGAGTTCAAGGAGGAGGGAGTTTCATCCCTCTATGGAGCCCATGCAGCCACACACGCCGCTACGTTGCTTTCTAAACTCTCACCCCTACAACAGGGAGTCAATGGAGGCGGGGGGGGCGGGGGGGGAGAATTTCAATCCCTCCACACATTCCCCCTCTGCCCCATTGTCATCGCAAGGCTCGGGACAACATTCCCGCTTCCCTTGCGGGATCCTGGCCACGAAATCACGCCTGCTTTCAGACCATTCCCTTCCCAACCTTTGCAGCTCACACATTCCCCAGCCAGGCTGAACTGGGATGACAGCATCACATCTATATATAGCCACGGCACATCACCGCTCGCACCAGGGCCACACATAAACAAACCCCTTGGTTCCCTGCATGGAGAAGGGGATGGCTGATACAGGAGCTTCCCACCCCTGGCTGCTCCAGGCTGGGGGTGCTTTGAGCTCCTGCACTTGCTTTTAATGCCAGCATCTCCCCCGAGGGCTCAGCTGCTGGCATAATCCGCTGATGGAGAGGGTTTGAGGATGAAGGATGCGCTGGAGGGTGTTGGAAGCAGAGCACAGGGGAGCTAAGGGGGTTGCCAAAGGTTACCCCATGGGGAAAGTGGCATCCCCTGGCTTGAATTGCACCCATGGGCTCCCAGCTGAATTAAAGATGCTGTTGGATCCCCCCCTCCTGTGTACTGTGATGTGGGGCAGGACATGCCCCGGTACAGCATCTGCCCACCCCTCCTACCTCCATTGCATCTCCCTTCAACCCTTCCATGTGCTCCTGCCTGCTCCTTATGCTGCCTGACCCTCTGCCATGGTGCATGGGGCTGTATGGAGCTGCATGGGGCTGAATGGAGCTGCACAGGGCTGAATGGGGCTGCACAGGGCTGTACGGGGCTGCACAGAGCTGCATGGTGCTACATGGAGATACATGGAGCTTCATAGGGCTGCACAGGGTTACATGGAGCTGCACAGGGCTACATGGATCTGCATGGGGCTGTATGGAACTGCACAGGGATGCATGAGGCTACATGGAGCTGCACAGGGCTACATGGAGCTGCATGGGGCTGTATGGAACTGCACAGGGATGCATGAGGCTACATGGAGCTGCACAGGGCTACATGGAGCTGCATGGGGCTGTATGGAACTGCACAGGGATGCATGAGGCTACATGGAGCTGCACAGGGCTACATGGAGCTGCATGGGGCTGCATGGATCTGCATGAGGCTGTATGGAACTCCACATAGATGCATGGAGCTGCCCCGGGATGCATGGAACTCCACAGGGATGCATGGAGCTGCGTGCAGCTGCACAAGGCTGCACAGGGTGCGGAGCAGAGGGAAGAGGTACCAAAGACTGGCACAGCTGCAGGCCTTGCCCTGCTTCCCCAGCTCCCTATGCATGTAGGGAAGAGCCAGGGAATGCCCAGGGGGTGCCCAGAGGATGCTCAGGGAATGCCCAGGGGGTGCCCAGGGGATGCTCAGGGAGCTGTGGAGCATCCAGAGCCCCAATGTTCTCCTCTGGAGCAGAGGGACCAACCAACCTGGGGGGGAGCTGCTCGCAGCCACAGGTCCTCAGGCTCTCCCTATAGCTCCAAGCAGTGTATGGGGTGCCGGGGGGGGGGGGGGTGTCCGTGTCCTCCCCCAGTCACACCCACAGCCCTGCCTGGGGCTCTCTGCTGCAGTGCAGCAGCTCCAGCCCTGTTCTCTCCCTGGGAGCTGGCAGAGGGGGGCCGCCTGCCTTCATCCTTCCTTCATCACAGCACCCCCTCTGCTGCTCCAAACCCGCTGCGAGCAGGATGAGCCATTGGGATGAGTGACAACTTGCTCCTCTCCTGCGTGCGGATGGGGCCCATCGGGAACCCTGGGGAGCACCCATGGCTTGGGGGGTTGCAATGGGTCGGGTGGGACACTCAACGCTCACATCCTTACAAAGCCAATGAGGCACCGGTGCCTCCGTGGGTGAAGTCCCAAGCGGGGAGCCCCGTGTTGTGATGTTCCCCCCATGTCCTCCTCTTTCCCTCCTTCCCCACCACTGCTGGGCGAGGGCCACCCAGCACCGAAGTAGATGACATAATTCCCGACATAATTCCCAGCACGTTAATCACTCGGCCGCCAGCAACCTCCTTTGCCTGGATCCATGGATCCATCTCCTCCCCCCCCCCCCCCCCCCCCCC